>JASDQU010585946.1:38068-63970 GCA_032191745.1 Picea mariana | reverse complement strand
TTTGTGCCAATAAAGTAAGTTGTTCTGAAGAAAAGAGGTAAGATTCTAAAAGAGGTAAGCTTTGTGCTTTGGAAAGAGAAAGATAAGTGAAATGTTTTGTTTTCAAAGCATGAATTTAAGTATGTTTGATAGATTATGTCCTAGTCTAAAAGCTAGGGCGCGGTTGAAAGAAAGAGTTGATTTGAGTAAATTTAATGAAAATAAATAAATATATGTTATTCCCATGCATAGAAAGAGTTTTTGGACTAATAAGTGGATGAAGGAACCTAGAAATATTTTTTGCAGATTGCAAGTCCAGCACTATGATCCTAGGGAAAGTGTGCAATACATAAAATATTGGGGAACATTTAAGAGAAAAAGAGGATTTACTTTGAGTTATAATTGTAGAAGGTCGGTATATCGTGCTAAGGAATTCCCTGGGGTAGGCCCTATTTGTCTTTTTTGTAAGGTTTTTGGTCATGAGGTTGAGGATTGTCCAAGGATTATTGATAAAGTTGAAGGGATGAACATAAGACAAGAAAATTATGAAGAGAGTCAAGAGACTAAGGGTATGTTATAAAGTCATGAAGAGAAAAGGTCAAAGGAAGTTCATACTATGTTATTATAGTTGGAAGAAATGATGGATGTTCATAAAGATGTTAGTTTACCAGAAATCCTAAAAGAAAAATGGCACATAAGTGAAAGAATAGAAGACTTCGACATAGACCGTATAGTCTTGGATGAAGAAACACAAGTGAATATTATGATAGAAGAAACTTGGGAATTTTTGGGAAAGCCTACTGTGGTACCTTCTTTAGGAAGGATAGGATTTTTTAAGGGAAATATGATAACTTTATGTGGAAGAGTAACTATTGTACCTATTATTGTTCATGGAACATTGACTAAAGAACAATTTGAAGTTATTAGGTTTGTTGAGGACAGCGCCCCTTTACCACTTTTGTTAGGTAAGACTTGGACTGAGAAGGATCAAATCAGAAGTAAAGAAGAGGAAGAAGCTACAGAAAAGAAAAAGAAAGAATTAAGGGATTTCATAGCTAGGAAAATAGACCGACTAATAGAAGAACGAGAGGATAAGTCAAAGAAACAGAGAAAAGTAACAACGCAGGAGGGACAGAAAGAAAAAGAATTAGCTATCAAGTTTGAAAGAATGCAAGAAGGCCTGAAGGACTGTTAAGCCCTAATATTGGCTCATTACCCCTTAATTGGGGCATATTAGATTAGTAATGTTATTTTATTTATGTCGGATTTATTCCATTAGTTGTAATTATACCTCCTAGTCTCCTATATATACCAAGGAAACATTTTCATTTGGAATCATCTTGTACTTGAACATTTATGTGGGGTAAAAGGAGGTTTCCCCCTAGAAGAGGCTTATTATTTGAAATTGTCTCTTTTTCAAGGCATTGAGTACTTATTCTAAGGTTTTTCTATGCTATATTGATATTTGGTTCTTAACATATGGTATCAGAGCTCAAGGTCTTGGGGTTTCGCTGCTACATCTGAGACACCGTGAAATTTTCGCTATAACTTTTTTTCTACAATGATTAAGAAGGAATGGCTTGGAGGATATTTATTAGATGGATCAAGGTACGTTGGGTTAAAATTTCAGCTTCTGAGGCCTTATACTTTCAGAGATATGTCCTTTTTAAGATAGGGTTATAGAATCATCCTGAATTGAGTCATTGCGGAATTTTCGCTATACTTTTTTTTTTCTGTCATGTTTTCAAACCCTGAAATCTAGAGGATATTCGCAAAAATTAGTAAGGTATCTTTGGTAGCAATTTCAGCTTCTAGGTCATCTTAAATTTGTAGATACACCCTACAATATCGTTGACTCCCATGATATCGTGTAATGCATTGGCTGGAATTAGCACTCCTCAAACCCTCAAGATCGAAGGATATATCAAAAGGAAAAAGGTAATAGTCCTAATTAATTCTGGCAGTACTCATAATTTCATTCACTATAAATTAGCCAAATCTCTCAATTGCTTTGTATATCCAACGCCAGAGTTTCAAGTAATGATTACAGATGGAGGAACTATCAATTGCTCGAGAAAATGCATTAAGACCAATATTACTATGAGGGAATATGTAATGAATAGTCCAATGATTTCTATACCCATGGGTGGTGTTGATGTTGTACTAGGAATCCAATGGTTACAATCATTAGGAACAGTGGATTTTAATTTTCAAGAACTTTTCATGAAATTTTCATTGGAAGAAAAAGAAATTGAGTTAAGAGGTATCACAGGGAAACCCGGTAAGGTGATAAGCTCTAATGGAATGAAAAAATTATTGAAAAAGGGACATCAAGGCGTTATTGCACAACTATGCTCACTATATGTTCAAACATCTAAGCCATCTATTCCTCAATATCTTCAAGGGATCATTGATAAGCATTCCAAATTATTTGAAGATATTCCCAAAGGTCTTCCACCCACTCAGAATCATGATCATGAAATTCACCTAATTCATGGGAGTGTTCCTCCTAACATCAGGCCATACAGATACCCTTGTGCTCAGAAGAGTGAAATTGAGTGCATGGTTGAAGAAATGTTAGAGGCTGGAATTATTAGACCTAGACAAAGTTCTTACTCTGCACCAGTGGTAATGGTATTCAAGAAATATAGCTCATGGCATATGTGTCCAAATTATAGAGAGCTCAACAAGATCACTATTAAAGATAAGTTTCCCATTCCCGTCATTGATGAATTGTTAGATGCACTACATGGAGCAATATATTTTACAAAATTGGATCTTCGTTCAGGGTATCATTAGATTAGAATGAAGAAAGTAGATATCCCAAAAACAACATTCCAAACTCATGAAGGCCATTATGAATTTTTGGTCATGCCTTTTGGCCTTACAAATGCACCTTCCACATTCCAAGGGTTGATGAATTCCATTTTCAAGCCCTTCCTTCGAAAATTTGTGTTAGTATTTTTTGATGATATACTAATCTATAGCAAGTCTTGGGAGGACCATGTGTGACATGTTGACAAGGTGCTACAACTACTAAAGGAGCAACAACTATATGCCAAACCATCCAAATGTTTCTTTGGAGTGAAGGAGGTAGAGTATTTGGGTCATATTGTATCTCATGAAGGTGTCAAGGTAGACCCTAACAATATTAAGGCCATGATGGACTGGTCGATTCCCAAAACATTGAAGAATCTTAGAGGATTTTTGGGTTTGATAGGTTACTACCGCAAGTTTTTTCAACGCTATGGAAGAATAGTAGCACCTTTAATGGCACTAACTAAGAAGGATGCATTTTCATGGACTCCAGAGGCAACTAAAGCTTTTGAACAACTTAAAGAGGTGATGTGCAAAGCTCCTGTATTGGCCACTCCAAACTTCATAAAAACCTTCATTATGGAATGTGATGCCTCGGGAAATGGAATTGGTGTTGTCCTAATGCAAGAAGGAAGGCCCCTGGCTTTTGAAAGTCGACCACTCAAGGGGAAGGACTTACACAAACCCATTTATGAGAAGGAAATGATGGCAATACTACATGCATTGAAGAAATGGCATCCTTACCTAATAGGTAGTCACTTCAAGGTCAAAACAGATCATGATAGTCTTAAATAATTCTTGGAACAAAGACTATCTTCAGAATAACAACAAAAATGGGTAACCAAGGTATTGGGTTATGATTTTGAAATCGTCTATAAAAAGGGGAAGCAAAATGATGTGGCATATGCACTCTCAAGAAAGGATGAAGATGTTGAGGCCTTTCTCTGTGTTATCTCGATCATCCAACTCGATTGGATAATAGAAGAAGGGATGAATGGAAGAATGATGAAAAAGTGTGGACTCTCATTCAAAGCTTGCAATAGGATTCCAGTGCATCAGATACATTTACATGGAAAAATGATTCATTATGGTACAAAGATCGCTTATATTTATGTAAGAACTCCCAACTCAAACAAAAGGTACTATTGGAATTGCACACCTCTCTAGTAGGAGGGAACTCAGTATTTTTGAAAACCTACCATAGAGTCAAGAAGGATTTTTTTGGGGATGGCCTTAAAACTGATGTTCAAAGGTTTGTGGCAGAATTTTTGGTTTGCCAACAAAATAAGGTGGAAACAACTAAGACCCCAGGTCTTTTACAACCATTAGCCATCCCAAGTCAGCGTTGGGAGGACGTTTCCATGGATTTCATCACAGGGTTACTGAACTATGAAGGAAAGAGTGTCATCATGGTGATTGTTGATAGACTAACCAAGTACGCACACTTTTGTGCATTCTCTCATCCCTTCAAATCTAGTACAGTTGCCACCGCATTCATGGAGACAGTTCAAAAGCTACATGGTATCCCAAAGCTTGTTGTAAGGGACAGAGATCCCATCTTCATTGGACATTTTTGGACAGAAATATTTTCTTGTTTGGGTACTCAATTGGATCATATCTCATCCTATCATCCTCAATCTAATGGACAAACTGAGGTAGTGAACAAATTTCTGGAAGGCTACCTTCGTTGCTTTGTCTCTAATAAACAAACACAATGGTTCAAATGGTTACCATTTGCATAATGGTGGCATAACACTTCCTTTCATATTGCAACAAAAATGACACCCTTTATGGCACTCTATGGATACCACCCTCCTTCCATCACTTCTTCTCTAAAATAAAAATCTAAGGTTCAAGCAGTGGAAGATCACATCGAGCATCAACAACAAGTTCTCCAAATCTTAAAGGACAACCTGACCATGGCACAGAATCGCATGAAACAACAAGCAAATCAACATCATAGTGAAAGACGTTTTGAAGTAGGGGATTGGGTTTTTTTAAGACTACAACCATACAAATAGATGTCCCTCAAGCAGGCCAAGAAGGATAATAAATTATCACCAAAGTACTATGGCCCTTATAAGGTGTTGCAAAAGATTGGTACCAGGGCATACAAATTGGATTTTCCTGCATCTTCATGAGTACACCCAGTTTTCCATGTTTCATGCTTAAAGAAGGTTATAGGTGACAAGATCCCAGTCTAAAATATATTGCTAGAACTTGACGAGGAAGGAAAAATCATATTGGAGGCTGAAGCCATCACTGACACAAGAATTCGCGAGCTGAGGAATAGATCCATTTCGGAGTATCTCATTAAATGGAAGAAAATACTGACTGAAGATTCCACTTAGGAAGATGAGTCTTTTATACAGAAGCATCCAGAGTTACTCAAGCATTGTGGACAACACTTGTCTCAAGGGGAGGGGCATGTTGAGCCCTAATATTAGCTCATTACCCCTTAATTGGGGCATATTAGAATAGTAATTTTATTTTATTTATGTGGGGTAAAAGGAGGTTGCCCCCTCAAAGAGGCTTATTATCTGAAATTCTCACTTTTTCAAGGCATTGAGTACTTATTCTAAGGTTTTTCTATGCTATATTGATATTTGGTTCTTAACAAGGACCTATCTATCCAAAAGAGAAGTGTGCCCACTCATGAAGTGTTAAGAAAAGGGATATTAACTTTAGAGCCTTTGAGGGTACCTCGACAGTGTGAAGCCATTACGTTAGGGGAAGATAAGAATAAAAATGGAAAGAAGATTCCAAAAATAGTTAAAGAGACTCAGATAACAGGAAAGAAGGAAAGGAAGTTCAATAAAAAGAAATCTAAGTTGTAAAAGCTACAAGAAGTTAAGGAAACCAGATGGAAGACTTCGCAGATCGGAACCTCACAGGAGGCAGGTTCGCAGGGTTTGAACCTTGCTGGAACAACAGGTCCGTGCATATTTGGAATTCTCCCTGGAAAATTTATATGACCTTTGGAGGCACCCCAGCCATTAGAGTGACGCTCGAGAATGGTTAGGAAACACATTTATGGGTTTATGGGCTGCTTTTGGACGTTGAGACTGCGCTATAACGGCTAGATTTAAATCAATGGAAGAATTTAACTCTAGTTCATGTCCGTTGAAAGATCCATCATGACGACCTTTCTTGTTTAACTCATCGATCGTGGCACTAGGACCAATTTTTTCTACCCATGATTGACTGAGCTAAGACGAGAACTGTCTAAGTGTCGAGTTGTGTTTCCTATCATTATCTAAAACTCTACTCTGCTTGTTCGTTCGTCTACCCCGCCTGTGTGTTAAAAGCTAGAATGTCGGTCAAACCCAACAATTTGGAGAAGTATGTCGAGAAAGTTCTTAGGAAGCTCATTGTTGGGACTTAGAAATGTCGTATTTTCATCCACCTTTCCTTTAACTATTCCTTATATTTCATCGCCCCATTAAACCTTCGTCATACCATTTTCATAAATACATTTGGGTTTCACATTATTATTTTCCACTTTATTCATTTTAGTATTAAAAGTGAATTTATGATTAAATATTAGAAAATATACATGTTTTCATATATATCTCAATTATGTGTGAGCTTTGTAATGTGTAGGAATATGTGGATGATTAATTCAAAGAGACTTCCCGAATGTCTCTTCCATCATTCCAAAGGAGATAAGTATTCAAGCCTCTTTTCAAGGAGAAGATCATGGAGATTTGGTTAGAATATCTTATCTACAATATAGGAGAGATATGTGTGAGGATTTGAAGGGATCATATCTTGTAATAATGGGAAAGTAGTTGAGATTGGTTGAGAGAATAGTGGATCTGCAATTATGAGATGGTTATCTTCTTTATGTATATAAGAGAGTGCTCTCTCTTCATTTCATAAGCTTGAGTTTTTGGAGATAGTTTTGTAATTAGGAGAAGGGGATTCTTAGCTTTGTTATTCTTTCATGTTCTGTCATTTGACTATTGTAATATAATTTGAGATTTATATATTGTGTGAGCTCACATATGTCATTGTTGTTAACTCTTCACATGTTGTATTTCCCTTATGCAATTTCATGCTTTCCTAGTTAGTGTTTCAATGCTTTCTTAGATTAGTTTGATTTCAGCAACATAGATTAGATTAGATTAGTTCTACTTCAGTCATGCACAAACAGTGCACGTGCTTCATCAGTTTACGTACCCCGGGTTGACAATTAAATAGTTGGGCAAGTACTACAACGTTATTATAACGACATATATTTCGCCTAACATTTTGGTGCCGTTGTCGGGGAAGCACAAGGGATTGAGGTATCAATTTCCTTTTATGCAAGAGTGGTAATCAGAGACTGGGCTAAAGGTTCCTGCTTAATGGAAGGAATTAAAGGGTCATGTTCTCTACTAGAAGTAGTTAGCTTTCAATTTGTTTCACAAGTGTGCTAATCAGAGACTGGGCTAAAGGTTCCTGCTTAATGGAAGGAATTAGAGGGTCCTGTTCTCTGCTAGAAGTAGTTAGCTTTCAATTTGTTTCACAAGTGTGCTAATCAGAGGCTGGGCTAAAGGTTCCTGCTTAATGGAAGGAATTAGAGGGTCCTATTCTCTGCTAGAAGTAGTTAACTTGTAATTTGTTTCACAAGTGTGCTAATCAGAGACTGGGCTAAAGGTTCCTGCTTAATGGAAGGAATTAGAGGGTCCTGTTCTTTGCTAGAAGTAGTTAGCTTTCAATTTGTTTCACAAGTGTGCTAATCAGAGGCTGGGCTAAAGGTTCCTACTTAATGGAAGGAATTAGAGGGTCCTGTTCTCTGTTAGGAGATAGATAGCTTTCAGTGTGTGTCAATCATTTCAATTAGCAATGGGTTCTCGCAACTGTGAAGAGTGTTTTTTTGTGTTTCAGCAAGAGTGGTTTGTTTCAAGAGTGTTTCAGCAAGTGTGATTTTCAGATTTTCATTTTGATTTGGGTGCTGTAATAATCCCTTCTTTTTAACATGGTTTAACTATGAGTATAAGCTTGGAACAACTCACTCAGATCCTTGCGAAAGCTGGGATTTCCTCTTCTCAGGAAGAGGAGATCTTTATAGCATCCGAGAGATTAATTACTAATCCAGAAACAGACGATGGATCAACACATGAAGAATGCAAACAGGAGGAGGAGGAGGACAATGAGGAGCTGCAGCATGATCTGAGTGAGACAAATTACGCCTACGAGAGCCTCGTCGAACAATGGTTTCAAGCAGGTACCAGGTTAGAGTCATTTAGTTTTTCTTTCTATTTTGATAATTTAGAGTTTTAGCAGTTTTCCGATTATCTTTTGTATATTTATGTATATTCCCGATTATCATTTGTGAAATTGGAAAAGAACATATTCATACTACTATTACGTGAATGGATTCACTGAAAGTTTGATTACATGTAACTACTTTCTAATTTCTAATTAGTATAGAATAGGTAGGCTTTCATTTTCAGTTTTTACTTTTATTTTCCATTTTTTTTCTCTTAGGAATAAGTATGCTCTCCTCCACGCTTCGTGCGACCGCAAGGATCAGAAAGTAGGGATGATTAATAATATTTTTCTTAGGAAGTATAATGATGCCTAAATACTCCATTTGCAAAAAGAAAACAATTAAGAATAAACATGTGATGCTGGAACAGCAGCTGTAACAGCAACTGAAACAGCGTCATTGTCGCACTTCCGTTTTGTTTATTTATTTTTTTTATAAATTTGCAAAATAAAATTTTTAAGGTTTTTTTTTATTTTATTTTCTGAAAACACAAAACAAAATAAATGGTCTACTGAAACAGGCTCTGAAACTATGTCACTATATGCTGAAACACTGGCTACAACTATGTCATAATCGAATTGTGTCTTTTCGACCTGATTTATTATTGATTTGTGTGGTAGCAACTCCATGCTTTTTCCTTTGTCCCTCATCCTATCAATGCCTGGAAATTAACTCTGCAAACAAAACAATAAACAGTTCAAAAATTTACGTTTGCAATTAGAACCATTTTGGGAATAATGCACATAAAAGGAAAATTTTAATTAAAAACTCATAAGAGCATGTTAGGCTTATCAAAAGCATCCATTTTTTGAATGAATTTGCATCGTTTAGCTTGTCTTAAACCCTGCAATTTGAAACCTACAAAAACAATAAACATGAGACTATCAAACAGTTTTTAGTAATGGATTGCTTCCTGATAAATCTAATGATGAAGCTGTAAATCTCTGCATCTTTACTTATCAAGACAGAAATACTGAGGGATTTGAATCTTCACAAACTTCTGAAGATGGGGAAGAATCTATATCTTGTGGAGAGGACTACATTTTGCAAGTGAGGCTATGAGATTGTTGCTTGGATGCTGGAATTCTGGAAAAGAAATAAAAGCTGGCGATTTGCATGTTATATATGAAAGGACATTTGCAACGAAGTTAAATCTAAATGATCTAGGTTTTACATCAATTGAGGAGCTAGTGAACTGTTGGTCGAATATCACTTTATTACTGGACCAGAAGCCTGGCATTGTCTTCCTCCAGCCATCTATTGAGAGTAAGCGCATTGTGAAGATAGTTTGCACAGGATTACGTGAAACTATTTTCTCTGTACTCTTGAGCAGTTTTCCTGATGGCACGGATGTCTACAATTTCCTGCAGTCTCTTAATCAATCTTATTCTGGAAACTTGGGGGAAATTCCGAAAAACATTGACTGATGACATATCAAATAACTGCCTACCCGTAATAGATAAATGATATCGAGACTAATGTGATCCGTCCTTATCTTTTGGTATCTTCTTTCCCGTATTTTCTCTGAGATTGTTATTTTTAATCTAACATCCTTGAGTTATTGACGGGATGTTGGGACACTAAATCACATGCAGGCTTGTATTGTGTAACAATCACGTAGCGGATAAGAGTGGCAAAAATTTCAGTTCTGGGGCTACATGTTGGTTTGCTAGAGCTTGCCCTTTCTATAATAAAGTGATAGGTACATCCTTTACGGTTGATGCATTTCGATATGGATCAGTAGATGGTTGTACTGCATACTTTCTGACACACTTTCATTCTGATCATTATGGTGGTTTGAGAAAGCACTGGTCCCATGGCCCCATCTATTGTACATCTGCTACCACTCGCCTTTTAGCATTGTGTCTTTCAGTGGACGCAAAGTTTATTTATTCATTGGAAGTAGATAGTCTACATGTTATTGATGGTATCAGAATACAGATGCTTGAAGCAAACCACGGGTTCAAATCCATGCTGATAGTCACCGAAGGCGTATACTGGCATGTTTACATTGGCCTGAATTGTCAGAGAGACTTTGTTGTGTATTTGGAAACTTTTGACTCACTTTGACACCACATGTCGGGTCCTTTTAATTCGGACGAAAGGAAGATTGGGCCTTTTTCCTACAGATCTACCACAACCCACTCTTCTTGTCAGGCTGTGATGACAGAATATAATATATATGGGGACGCTGGTAAGAGGTTGTTCTATAAAGAACAAATCTTCGACAACAATGGCTTTTCAATATCATTGTTCAGGGTGAACACGAGCACGATGTCTGTGAGGCGTTTACGGTGAGCAGCCCCACCTCATGCAACATTCCAACCGACAGCAGTCGTGGTCCAGTTTCCTAACCCACAACAACGGTATCGTGCCTCTGAGATGCCACCTTGCAGTGCTGCATTTGCCTCTTGACCTGGGTCATTTTACAATAACAATCTTCTGTTATTACTGACCACAACCCTGCGGCTACTGTAAGTATTGTTGCTAAAATTGCACATATGTATTTGTACAACTAAAATCGTGATTTTCTGGTAGTGTCATCATTAAATATTAGTGGTTAGCTTTGTCCTGCCAGATCTAGAAATCGTGATGGTTGCCCTCTCATTTGCAATTACTTTGAAATCTTAATAAAACACTATTTTGGGAACGTATGAATGCATGGATTTAGTGAAATAAGTAGGTATGTTAATTGTCAGAGGTACTTATTGTTTGATTGTTGGGAAATGAATGGTAACGAAAACAATCGAGCCACTATTGGTCTGAAGATAAATGTTGAGTGTTCTGATCGAGAAATATAAATCTTGTATGCGACCTATGGATTGCCTTGGCATCAAGCAATTGCTTGCTGAGATCAAGCGATCAAAACCTGAGTAGAATTTGTTTGAAGCCGCAGTCATCAACACTGAAAAGTCCAAGGGAACATGATTGGGTTATTATGATGGGACATATATTAGTTTGAAGGAGAATTCTTCATTTTTTTTACTCAACACAATCTCCTCATGAATATTGTCTACATGTTGATGATTTACTTTATATGCATTTCAGGCGATCATTGATGATCTTTTGCAGGGCAAGGTTCCTCAATTAAACAATTGCATTCAAAATTTGATTATGTTCTCTGGAAGCTGCATATGCAGACAGCCGAGAAGCACAAAACTGGAGTCACTTTTGGTTTCTGATGAGTGCACCTTTGTGATCAAGCATGGAGGTGAGCAGATACAACAGGTTACAAAGAGATGAATTGAGTGCGCAAGAGAAAGTTGTTGCAACTGTATGACATTATTCTCAATATACACATAGATTCTTTCCCACAAGATATACTAGCATATTTTTCTTCTCTTTTGGAAGGTGATTTCTTAAAACTCAATAATCTCACACGCAATATTTTGACGAGTTAAATGAATACTTTGATGCTTTTCTTTTGGATTATCACAAGTTTGCATTTCATTGTAATGATCGTACACAAAAATTGTAGAAATGGCAGATCACCCAAGGAGATTCATGCATGCAGGTCTGATCGAAAAAAAAAACTCATACTATGCACAACTGTCGGGAAAATTAATGACAACAGTCCAGAATCCACCCTAAGTGCAATCCCAAAATCTCTGAATCCGTTGTCTTATTGCTTGAATTCTAGAACTAGAGTGACAGGTCTCAACAATTGACAATTTGATGAAGCCGACACCATACTTTTATTGTTTTCTTTTAGCATGATTTTTGTATTTTGATGTGTATTATCCGAATAAAACAAAAACCATAAAAATGATAAATAAATAAATAAATAAAATTATAAAATCATAAAAATCAAAACATTGCAATTGGACCCTTCACTCACTTCCTAAACTATAATCGAAACATGTTTCTTTACGCTTAACATTAATATGTTTTCTTTGAGTCATTGTCGCAGCAATCAAAGACAAACAAGTATGCAAGGGCAACAGGTATATCAACGCAGTTTATTTCATTGAATTGCTCGTATTTGCACTTATTTCTGCATTTTTCGATGCTCTCACATTTTGCTGCAGGAAAATGATAACCTTTTACAGGTTCAAAGATGATTGCATTTGTTGTTGCTGTGATTTTTCAAGAATCACAAACTTTTGACAAACATGCTTTGATCAACAGCTTGACAGAGCTGTTACTCATCATAAACATCATGACGCTCGTTGTTACACAGAAACCCTTCATAACCCATTTGCGTCATGCATGTTTATCCCTATTTTTCCTTCAAACGCACATTAGTCATCTATGTCTGAAGCCTATTTTCCATCGCCTTATCAGTCACAACTTCACACATGCCTATTTTTCTCTGAATCGCATACATTCCTTTAATCCCTTTCAGTTCATTTTTGCCTTCTTYTTTTTTCAGTTTGCCTTACGAATAAAACCATTTAGTTCCCTTTCCATGATTACATTGCCTTGTTTTCCTTACCCTGTTGATCCACACTACTTGACCGTGAGATATTTTCATTTATAGTCCTACCAAATATTTCTGTACAAACTCGCGTTGACTGATTTGGGATTCCTTAAGTCCCACCTTTCAACAAGTCTTTCCCCATCGACCTCAACACCTTATCTGGGATATAGACTAGAGTCCATTTTTGAGTACCTGGAGGCTTGCATGCCTTAATGGCAAGTTCTCTCGTTGGCAATCATGGGAATACATCAATGTCCCTTGATCGTCAGATCTTGCAAGTGGCTCGACATCAGCTCATCTATTCGCACTTTGCAAGTTGTACTCAGGTACCTTGGCACTCATTGACATCAATGGTGAGTTTTCCTCGCATTGGTTAATGGCATTCATCAATGGTCGGTAATCCAATGATTTCTTTTCATGCTCGGCATCGACACATTTATTCGCATGACTAGGATTGTACCATTGGGTTTTGTAGCAGGTGAAGACTATACACTTTTTCATGACTCCCTCAGCAGTTACAGCAGCATGACTTCAGATCTATGAGAGCACGACAGTTCCACATTTTCATACTTTCTCTTTTCCATGATTCATCAGCACCAGTTCATATTCCTCCACTTCACATTCTTTGATTCAGCAGTGACAGTCATTGTTACAGCAGTCTTTGTTATGGCAGTTGTAGTGATTCCCGCAGTTGCAGTTGCAGTAGTGCTGCTACAGTAGCAGTCACCTTTCACATGATCCTACAGCAGTGCCATTCACAGCTACATTTTCATGATCCTACACCAATGACACCTTCCATCTTCTAGTAGTCGCAGTCACATATTCTTTGCCCCAGCCGTTACAGCAATTGCAGCTACAGTACCAGTCACGATTTCCTAATCCAGCAGTCGCAACAACTACATTCCTATTGCATAGTTCATCTACATTTTGGGTAAGTGGAGGTATGTTGTTTTCTAAGCTTTAATCATGAAATTCCTTCTATGCTAACTTGAATATTTTGGAAAATTCCCTCGCCACACTTCATTTCCTTTTCCTTCCATGACCTACACTATGTTGCATGGAGACATGCAACCGATTCAGTTTGGGGGGGGGGAACTATATTCATAGCCACCACATTTTTCCACTATCATCATTCGATTTTCATTCCATTTACACTTCCCCAAAAATTTCTTTTCCAACGATCCCCTGATGCAATTTACTTTACGCATTAATATACACCTTGGCATGATTCATAAAAGATAGAGAAAAGGATTTTTTATACTCAGTGATGATTTCTTATGCACATTGATAGCCTATCTTTTCCAGTGAACATATGGGTACAATTATTATCATAACAGCAAGAGAAAAATAATGAAATGAATGTTGTTAACACAAGAACCAACATTCTTATATTAATGGTTGTTACACAAGAACCAACCATAGGAAAATGTCAGCTGTTACTGGAAACTAAAATATGGGAAATTATTATCATAACAGCAAGAGAAAAATAATGAAATGAGTGTTGTTAACACAAAAACCAACATTCTTATATTCATGGTTGTTACACAAGAACCAACCATAGGGAAATGCTAGCTGTTACTCATGTCCCCACATATCCTAGAAACATTCATTATTTATACATCATCAATCAAAGCCAAAGTTCGAATGCCAAAGGTTCTTCAAAAGATCCATGCATGGTTGCATGAGGACATGCAACAAGTCAAGTTGGGGGGCATGTTGGGACTTAGAAATGTCGTATTTTCATCCACCTTTCCTTTCACTATTCCTTACATTTCATCACCCCATTAAACCTTCGTCATACCATTTTCACAAATACATTTGGGTTTCACATTATTATTTTCTACTTTATTCATTTTAGTATTAAAAGTGAATTTGTGATTAAATATTAGAAAATATACATGTTTTCATATATATCTCAATTATGTGTGAGCTTTGTAATGTGTAGGAATATGTGGATGATTAATTCAAAGAGACTTCTCAAATGTCTCTTCCATCATCCCAAAGGAGATAAGTATTCAAGCCTCTTTTCAAGGAGAAGATCATGGAGATTTGGTTAGAATATCTTATCTACGATATAGGAGAGATATGTGTGAGGATTTGAAGGGATCATATCTTGTAATAATGGGAAAGTAGTTGAGAGTGGTTGAGAGAATAGTGGATCTGCAATTATGAGATGGTTATCTTCTTCATGTATATAAGAGAGTGCTCTCTCTTCATTTCATAAGCTTGAGTTTTTGGAGATAGTTTTGTAATTAGGAGAAGGGGATTCTTAGCTTTGTTATTATTTCATGTTTTTTTATTTGACTATTGTAATATAATTTTAGATTGATATATTGTGTGAGCTCACATATGTCATTGTTGTTAACTCTTCACATGTTGTATTTCCCTTATGCAATTTCATGCTTTCCTAGTTAGTGTTTCAATGCTTTCTTAGATTAGTTTGATTTCAGCAGCATAGATTAGATTAGATTAGTTCTACTTCAGTCCTGCACAAACAGTGCACGTGCTTCATCAGTTTACGTACTCCGGGTTGACAATTAAATAGTTGGGCAAGTACTACAACGTTATTATAACGACATATATTTCGCCTAACACTCATGGCCAATAGACATGTATCTGAAGGTATTCAAGCGTCTTTGACTAGGGGACTGCAGGCTTCCCCTTCGACGAGACGTCGTTCCACCCGCATCAACCCCGTAATTGAACAAAGAAGTAAGCAGCATGGTGATCTAGCTAACGTGAAGCAGATCTCGTCGATCCTACCTGAATATATTTTTTCTCTGGTCAGTGTTGTTAACCATGATAGTATCCCTCGAGATTTTGAGTACTTTGTGTTCATTACGTACATTTCAAAAGGGATTCACATAGTCGGGAGTTAGTTAGGACAGATCTCGATGTTGAAGCAAAACGACTTCAACTTAGGAGACCAGAAGAACTACACCACGCTAGCTTCTCACCGCTAGTTAACGATGACAACCGAAAAGAAACCTCACCTCATCTCACAGCCATGGATTAATGGGTTGGCGCAGTAAATCGTATTAAACGTGATGAAGATTCTACATTTTTTTCGCCACCAGGAGGTTAACGCTTGCATTAAACTCCTCCTGGCATGCTATCATGGCGGATACCTATGGCTTGATACAAGGATTACTGTGGATCTAACATTGATCCACTGGATCATAGGTTTAAGTTTGAAGGGTCCTGACCCACAACATTTTTATCTAGGGAAGACCTCAGACCGTTTGTTAGCACAGTGCATCAAAGAATCCTATGGAGAGTTAGAAAAGGGGAAGTGATGTTACAAGTTAGCCTCCATACAGGATGGCACAATGCGCCTTGCTTTTCAACTCTTAGCTGGAAAGCTAGTGAGGAAGAACCGCCCCACACATTTCACTGGGTTTGTGGTAGACCTCACAGGAAAGTGTGTGGAGGACATGCAGATGAACTAGGAGAACTACCTCATCAATGAGCTAGAAAAGGATTGTCTCGAAGCCCAAGACTTGGGATATGAGTTTCACTACAGTTGGTTGATCATCTTGATCGCATTTGTGGTTTAGTAGATTCATGAAGGAGCTACCTTCCTGTTGTGGGGAAATTATACCCTACGGACTAACAAGCTAGGGCTTAAACTTGCATGCTATGATTTTCCTCCTCCAAATAGTACCCCTACCCCTTCTTTTATAGGATAGAAGGAGCTAGGGTTTTGGACGAACTCTCGGCCATGCATGGTTGGGAGTTCCAGTTAACTGACCCAAAGCTTTTCGTTTCATCGGCAACTTTCCTGTTTTTGTGCTTTGTTAGGTAAACGCGAGCTGTAGTGGGCCAGCCAGCATTCCAACACATGCAGTATAAGGCCTGCCAGCGTTCCAACGCACCCAGTAATGGGTTAGGGCCTGGGTTACTTAATTTAAGAGGTTTTTCAAGAGTTTATTCAGCATGGCTTTGGCAAGGAAGAGATATGAGTTGGCCTGATGCCAGTTAAGCATGTGAGGTGCAATTTAGGGTTATAACAGATGCCCCCTAATGTGTGAGGTCAGAAGAGCATCTGATGGCCGAAATACATTACCAATTCTTTACCAATCTGTACTGATATGTTGAATGAGCGAGCCCAGGAATCAGGAATCAGGAGGTGTCGTCTGCAAATATCAAATGTCTCACCGAGGCAGGCATACCCATGCTCAGCATAAAATAGAACCATAGATACCAATCAAATACACTGTAGATCCATGTCAAAGAACTATAAAGAGTAGCCGCGAACAATACACAGCGGAGCTACATCTCGAAATCAGANTGTCTCACCGAGGCAGGCATACCCATGCTCAGCATAAAATAGAACCATAGATACCAATCAAATACACTGTAGATCCATGTCAAAGAACTATAAAGAGTAGCCGCGAACAATACACAGCGGAGCTACATCTTGAAATCAGAAAGATATACATAGAAAGTATACATCTCCCAGAAGCTGATTCGGCCTGATGGATGTACTTCAGAGCTCGAGAAACAACTTCAAAGTCTTCTAAAACTCGGGTAGGAGTGTAATATGAGTGTACGACTGCACTACCCAGAGGTCTTCGACGGCTCATCGGTTATGGACTTAATAATCTTGATGATCGGACTAAAGGCTTCAGTGATTTCGAACAAAGACTTGATTGGACGTTCAGGATGGTCGGGTATGCGGACAAGAGACATATTGCAGAGGGACCAACTCAGGCTTAGTGACAAAATTCCCTTGGACAATAGCACGACAAGTGATAAGACTCAGGCAGCATATCTGTTAATCATAAGTCTACGAAGCGAGAGGCAACGCAAACTCTCCATATGTTTGGAAGAGTAACCAAACGGTGGAGGACACAACTCAATATAGTGAGAAAAGCTTCCTAAGGTTGTACTACATCCCAAAGTCTGATGAATCAAATGGACAGATGTGTTGTATCCAAGGGTGACTCATGATGCTGCCAATAAAGAAAATACTTTTCCCATCTTCTTTTTGGGGTATATTTGATTTTTTTGTTCTTTTTGATGATTTTGAAAGAATAAAGGAATATTACGTTACAATGGAGGAACGAGCACAGCAAACATACAAGCTCAAGGCACAAGGACAAGACTGATGTTCTAGGAAATGATACTCGGGAAAAATCCTCCAGTGGCCAAAGGTGTTAAGACGTAAAGGCAAACTGTTACTAGGCTGAAAGGTAAAGGATGCAAATGTGGTTGATAGAACACACGATGGTAACGTCCTTCGATGTAAGTTTAACAAGCCCAGAGAAGGTAAGCTCAGTGTTTTTCATATTTAGAGAGTTTGAAAAAGCATAAAAGGAAACTCCATTGGGGTACCTTTTTCGATAATAGTCTAGTTGGTTCAAAAAAGGGGTAAACTAGCATCGACTAGACATCAATTCAAAACCATTTTAACGAGTGTGACAAGGACAAGATCACTTGGCTATTTTTTCAATTTTAAGGAGTCTGAAAAAAGCTTAACTATGGACTCCATCAGGAATATTCTTCTGGACCATTTTAACGAGTGTGAAGGAATAAGGTCACTCGGCAATCTTTTCAATTTTAGGGAGTCTGAAAAGAGCTTAACTATGGACTCCGGGGGGTTTTCTTTTTCGTAAATTTAGTCCCTCAGGCCCGAAAAAGGAATAAAATTATACCTGAGGATACTCTTCTAAAGAATGGAAATTCAATAGAGTATTCCTTTGTTCGTACAGTTGACCATCTGGACCAAAAAAGGGGTAAACTACCGCCGGATAGACGTGACTTCAAATTTCAGTTTAACGAGCGTGAAAGACCACAAGATCGCTCGGCAATCTTTTCATATTTAAAGGGTCTGAAAAGGGCTTAAAAGGAGACCCGTTATGTTTTGGGAGTCCAGAGGGTAAGACAAAGAGTGAAAAATACCCATGCAAATGAGGCTCAAACTCTTATTCAGGAAGGGCTATACGGACTCACGAGCCTACAGTGTTGTTAGGAACGGCATGGACACCATAATGCAACCAGGAACTACCTAGGGCATCCATGTTTTGGCAAGATCTACCACCAAGTTGCGACACTTCTAGAGCAGATATGATGGTTCCGTGTCACAGCCAGATGGGATCGATCCTATATCGTAAGAACAAAGGCAACGAGATGCAACAGTGGGGATGAAATCTTACCCTCTATGCTAAAGTTGATTTTTGAAAAAAAAAAAAATTTAATGGACCGTCCATATATATTTTTTTATTTTTTGAAACTCAATGAAAAATGTCCCAATACCTAATCAAATCCCTCCCTTATAACTTCTGAACCACTCAAAATGGTTTTTGGTATAAAGAAACTGATAAAGGGGCCCAAAAAAGTGACAAAAAGAGGCCAAAAAATCTATAAATAGAAGCTGGCAGCTCATTATCACCATTGTTGATTTGGAAATTGACTCTGGAGCCAAAAGACCCCCTTTGCCAAAGATCGTGATTCCGGGAGCTTCAGTGGACGAAACAAACTTCTGCTTGGACCAAGTAAGTACAAACTCCCTAATATTGCATTTCAATACTTAACTTGTTGAATTTAGGCGTGTTTTGGGGGTGGCCATCGACCTCTAAGAGGTCGGCCCTAGGAAAATGTGGGATGTCCAGGGACAGCCCGCGGGTACCCACGCGCAGAGCCAAAACTGCGCACGGGTACCCGCGACTGTCGCCTCGACAGCCCGCGGGTGCCCCCCGTGTGATGAAATTTTGATTGAATGAAGACTTAACTCCCCCTTTTTGCTTTGTGTTTTTGGCAGGATGTATGTTCAGTGGAGAGAGAGGGAGCACAAGGCCGCCAATGAGGCAGCAGCTGCAGATTCGAACGTTATGGCCGTGCTGACTCAGTGTGGCTTGGTAAAGTTTTTCCTGTGTCCGTTTATGCATGTTCAACCCAGGCTACTGAATGCCTTGGTTGATTATTGGCACCCAGATGCAGAGGCCTTCATGATAGAGGGGAAATCCTTGGTGCCCACCACCGAGGATATTTACTTTTTGACTGGCCTCTCGAGGAGAGGGGAACTAGTCAACTTTCAGACTTTTCCTGTGGGGCCGAGCAAAGTCTCGGAGTTGATAGCGGAGTATTGCAAGGCTGGGACCGATCGGAGGACTTCCTCGGTTCCCGTCAGTAGGATTACCAGCCTCGCCCTCCAGACTATTTTATCACTTATTGGGCGGATTACCGGCTCCGCAATCGTGCATCAGGCTTCGCACGCACAGATGAAATGTGCAATTCAGTGCATGAATGCACAAATTTTTTACTGGAGTACCACATTACTAGCAAGCATGACAGGTCAGTTGACAGCTTGCAGACAGTGGACGCATAGGAACTTTGGGTTTGGGACCATCCTATGTTCATTTTTCTTTGAGAGAGTTCCATGTTTTAGTCCTTGGTTGACGGTACGAGGACATCTGGCTACTTTCCCCGCAGTGTGCAGATGGGCAGCGTTGCTGCTGCGACAGGGTGGTGGAAGGACCATAGAGGCCTTTAATGACGAATTTTTTTCCTGGATGTCACGGCAGATCCTAGCGATTGAGGATTACCCATACGCAGGGATCGATTTTTCCAGAGATCCAGCGATACCAGTGCCTCCTGGTGAGGAGCGAGGGGAGATGGGTAAGTCTCCACCTATCTATTTTTTTGTGTGCATATGTAATTTTTATGTCTTTTTGATATATATATCATGTTTTTATATAACAGAGTTTTTGATGGGTGAACATTGTGTTGCGTGCAGATGTGGGACCTGTACGACCTGCCGATTATGCACGGAACAGGCGCCGCCCATGGCTAAAGGCTGCAGCTGCCGCCGCCAGGGGGCAGCAGTAGCAGGGAACCTCCCAACAGGAGAGGCCGAGAGGGCTCTTAGGCAGATTGAGTGAAACTTCACTGAGCTCACTCGCACAGTTCCCATGGCAGAGATAGAGGACTTGTCGCCCTCCATGCAGACTCATATTGTGGGGGTACCTTGGACATGGGTCCGATTGTTTAGGCGTTTGGGTCGGGCTGTATTTGAGTATAACAGGGCCCATAGGCCTTGAACAGCCTTTTAGACTTTTATGTGCCACGAGCATCGACATGTATATATTTTTTGAGGGCGTAAGCCCAGTGACTCGTTATGGTTCCCACTTTTTGAGGCGCTTGCGCCCATCTATGTACTCTGAAGATTTTCGGATGTTTATATATGGTTTTTGTTTCTTTTCTGTGTCTTTATGGATTATGTGTGCAAAAATGTATTTATATGTGTATGATCATGATCTTTTTATGTGTGAGCAAGATGCCAATCTAAAATGTGATTAGCTAGAGTATCTGTGATTTGATTTAGACTCCTACGAACATGAAAATATGTAATATAATCAAAGTTGCGTTCCAAGAGACGTAACCTAAGGAATCATCGGTGTAAAGTTGGGTCATGCACCCGGTATATTCTGTTTAGCTGTGACACAACCAGTTGAGCGTCTAGATAGACCCGGAGACGAGAGATACCAAATGACAAAGCGTCATGAAGCAACTCAATAACTGCGCTATACTCAGCAACATTGTTTGTGGTGTCACCTAAGCATATCCCTCTGGAAGATAACAACTAACCCTGTGGTGTAAATATTACCCAAGCTACGGAGGCAAGCCTCCATGTGTGTCGACTAGCACCGTCCGCACACCCAATGAACACCTTGGACTCACTTGACATCTGCCATTGTGACGAAAGATAACATTAATGACACATCCATGACACGTTTTTCAAAAGAAATGTAAAAGAGTATTACCACAATGACTATACATATGTTACAAAAAGTTACCCACAATGACCATTATATGAGTAATACTTCTTGAGGTAGATCCCATTCCTAGGCTCCGCCAAAGCATTCCCTTCAAAATCGACCAAACAATAAGCGCCCTTCTTTAAAACCTCCTTAACAAATGAAGGGTCCAAACCACATGGGTTTAAACTTTCCTGCCCCCAAGGGGTCCTTATCTTGGTCGTAAACCAGGACAAGGTCGCCCTCAGAAAAAACCCGAGGACGCACGGACCTATCATATTGAAACTTGACCTTATGCTTATGAGCCTCGTTGGCCAGGGCCGCATCACAATGCTGTTCATCAAGCTGCTCAAGGTGTACTAACCGTTCTTCAAGTGGAGAAGTGTCTGGCAATAACTGTACTGCCAATTTCAGAGATGGAATTTGACATTCGATGGGCAAGACTGCCTCCAGCCCGTAAACGAGTTGGAAAGGTGAGAAACCGGTTGCAGTCTTAACTAATGTTTGGTAAGCCCATAATGCCGAGTATAACATCAAATGCCAGTTGGATTTGGCTAAGTTGATGGTTCGCTGTAGCATTGTCTTAAGAGTTTTGTTAATAGCTTCCACCTGCCCATTGGCTTGGGGATAGTAAGGTGAGGAGTGCTCTTGCCATAACCCAAGCTTTGATGTTAACTCGGACATCATTTGGTTCTGAAAGTGACTACCATGGTCAGTGAAAATCTCTCTCGGGACGTCGAACCGTGCTATAATTTGGTTAAATAAGAAGAGAGTTGCAGTCTCTCCATCATCTTTGAACATCGGCATAGCTTCGACCCACTTAGTGAAGTAGTCGACAGCCACAATGATATAGCGGTGCCCCCTGGATGATGGGGGGTTGCAAGTAGTGTAATCAATCCCCCACTTAGTGAAGGGACCGATGGTGATAATAGGAAACATGGGACCTGGATGTGCCCTCATCTTTCGTGATAATATTTGGCACGGATGGCACTTCTTGACCGACTCGATGCAATCTTTGATAAGTGTGGGCCAAAAGTAACCTGCTTGTAAAATCTTTTGGGCTATTGCCAACCTGGATAAGTGACCGCCACAAGCTCTTGTATGACAATCGTTGAGCACTATGACGGCCTCCTCATGAGTGAGACATTGACGCAAGATGCAGTCTACACCTCTCCGATACAACATATCATTGAGTATGAGATAATTCTTGGCCTGATGGCGTATCCGCCGATGCTCATCACGAGAAGAAGAGGTGGGGAACTTCAAAGTCTGGATATATATCAGTATATCTCTGTACCAGGGGTCAGACGATTCAATCAAAAACATATCCCCCTGGATAGGCGATTCCTCAGGCACAACGTCACCTAACTCAACCGAAAGTTCCGAAATAAGTTCTGCGAAGACCAATGACTTCTTGGAATTTGCTAAAACGAAGTCTAAGTCAAATTCTTGGAGGATGACCATCCATCTACTAATTTTTCCATCGATAACTCATCGTGTCAACATGTACTGGAATGGATTCACGACAGCTACGACGGTGGTCTTGCGAAACAGAACATAGTGACGGAACCGTTGAACAGCATGAACCGCTGCCAACGCAAGTTTTTCAAGATGAGTATAATTAAGTTTCGGTCCTACGAGGCCTCGGCTCAGGTAATAGATCACGTATTCATAAAATGAATCATCTTCCTGAACTAAAACCATGCCTATGGTTGACTCTGCGGCAGCCAGATATAATAGGAAATCCTTGTTATAATTCGGTGGTCATAGTAGAGGTGTGGTTGTAAGGGCATGTTTCAATGCGTCGAAAGAGCGCTACGCTGCTTCGTCCTAGAAAAAGGGAACATCTTTCTTCAGTAAACGCATGAATCCCTTGGTGATTTCGGCATAGTTGGCGATGAAGCGTTGTAAGAAGTTCGCCTTGCCTTGAAGACTCTGAATTTGTAAGATTGTGCGTGGGGGGGCAACTGGACTATTGCCTCCACCTTAAGAGGATCGACCATGATCCCCATTGTTGAAACGATGAAACCTAACAAACGTCCTGACGTGACGCAAAAGTTGCACTTGTTGGGATTCAAGAGAATCTGGAAGTAGCGGCAGCGTTCGAAGATGAGTCTGAGGTGTGTAGGATGATCTTTTCGCTTGCGAGAGCGTGATGCTAAATCATCTAGATAGGCATCAACTATATGTTTGAGGTCATGAAACGCAAAAGACATGGCCCGCTGGAAAGTGGCTCCGGCATTCTTGAGACCAAAAGGCATTTTTCGATAGATGAATGTACCCCACGGACAAATGAATGTCGTTTTGTGTTGGTCCTCAGGTTTGATTTTGATTTGGTTATAGCTTGAAAAACCATCCATGAACGAAAAGGCTTCACAACCGGCGCACTCATCAATGATCTAGTCAATGAATGGGGTTGAATAATTATCTTTTGGACATGCCTTGTTCAAATCACAGAAATCGGTACAGACACGAATCGTGCCTTGTTTTTTATCGATCGGGACGGGGTTTGACACCCATTGAGTCAAATGAATAGGGTATATGAACCCAGCCTTGAGCAATTTCTCAACCTCAGCCTTGATGGTTGCTTCTTTCCTAGGATTAACTGGACGAAGTTTCTGTCGAACAGGTTTAGCATCAGGATACGTAGTGATCTCATGTTCAACTATTTTTAGATCGATGCCTGTCATTTCCTCATAAGACCAGGCAAAAACATCGTGGAATTCTTTGAAAAGATCCGTGTAAATCTAAATCTCTTTAGGGGAGAAATCCGCTCCGACGAAGACATTCTCCACGACGCCAGAGGTTCGGGAGATATTGATAGGTATGGTTGCAGCGATAGTCACCATATTTCCCTCAGCATAAATATCCTGTGTAGCTAAGAGGTTAATGGGACAAGGCTGATCTCCCGTCATGGTGATGGTGAATTCTCTTGCCTCGATTCGGCTCAAATCTGGGAGGAAATATGATCTGTGATGAAGATCGTCCCAAGGTTTATCTAGACCAATCATTGCTTCGACTATTGCTTCATCAGAAGGCAAGACTAAATCTAAAGAATCGATGTTGGCAAGAGAATTCTGAGCCCAGATAGGATCTGGAAGTGGATCAACTCTTGTGCAGGAGTCAGATCGGGAGTAGCTGAAGCTTGCTGGACCAATGAGTACACTACTTCAGCAGCCGACAAGGGCATGGACATGCCCGTGTACCCTGTCGCATCCATCGTGGTTGATGGGGAAGGAAGAATCCACGGATCCTGAAAGTAAGTCGTGCAGAACGATGAGACGTGGAAAATCTCAGCCTTGTGGTGGTTGGATATAAACTTGACATCGCCATGAGGAGGTGGGTAATCAAAAGTACCCATCAAAGATGGGCACAAACCAACACCTATGTTGATGACACTAGCTTGAGGGTTATCTACCATGGGAACCATGGATGCCCCTAAGGCTGTGTCAGGTCGAGAGAAAGACAATTGATCAATGGTCACTATCCGGCCTTCATGTGGAAACAATAAGACTCGAAAAACTGTAGCGACCACCACTTGCATAGCATAAGTCCAACTACGACCTAACAAGAGATTGTAGTCGATGGGGGCATCAACTACCTCTACTTCGACGCACACGGTCTTTCCCCCTAACTGCACAAGGAAAGAAGGAATGATGCCATGTGGTCAGAAAGAATGACCGTCGAACGCAATGAGGAGAGTAGGTGATGGAGACAACTCAGGCTGACCAATGGCTTTCCAGCATGCTAACGACATAACGCAAGTCGAAGCGCCCTCGTCAACCACCGTGCGGAAAATATTCCGTTTAAAAGTTTTTGTGGGATGAGCCACTACTATCTGAAACGCGACGTGGTAAGGCAGACGAGGTTTCAAGTCAGTCGTATCTAACATGATGGTGCCCGGGTTACAAGTCTCCATAGAGCCTAAAGCAGTCAACAAGGATTTTCTCTGAGCAAGGCAACTTTGGAGGACCTTCAAAGCAGACATAGCACAAGGGGTTTGGGATAAATCTTCCACCACAGAGTATTTCTGGGTGGCCCTTGCATTTGGATTGTGAGAAGCTCTCTTAAATGAACCCTTTGGAATGTGTGTCATTGTTTCACCCAATGTCTTCTCGATCTGTAGAGGAAGAGATGGGATCTCGACTTCTTTTCCCTTCTCAGAGGTGATTGGTTTGCTATAGTCATGTGCTCTAGTCGTTATTAAAGCATCACTTTTAACCATATATATGTTCACGGAAGAGGAATTGGTTGGGGGAGGGCAAGTTTCTTGGCTGCCCCCCTCGACACTTGTAGAGGCTTGAGTTAAATTTTGCCCATGCTGAAAGGGATTAGTCAACACGGCTTGTTGTTGCTGTGTGACAAACTTCTGGGCCTCCGCAAGTTGAGGGCATAGATGGGTCGGGTGGTCTTCCACACACAAGTTGCACGGATACCTCATCTTCCTCTTTTTCGTGGTGCCCTCACTAGCATTGTCAGTGGGTTTCTTATCCCCCTTACTCTTCTTGCATTGTTTTTTCTTCCCTTCAGGCTGCTGGGTGGCCTTTGGGTTAGTCCTCTGTACGGAGTGTACTTCCGACGTTTGGGTAGGAGGAGCAGCCAAAGCAATAGTCTGGCTGGCTGCTGAGTGTTGTATAGATAACTGCTGCAATTATTTTGTCAATTGCTCA
>JASDQU010585946.1:1465-34964 GCA_032191745.1 Picea mariana | reverse complement strand
GCTCAGCACCAACTTTTCTTGAAACAGTCCAAATGTGCTTTTGGTGCATCCGAAGTAGAATACTTGGGTCATCTAGTGGGAAAGGATGGCGTCAGGGTGGACCCGAAAAAGATTGAAGCTATGCAAGATTGGCCACACCCTAAGACTCTCAAAAGCTTGCATGGACTTTTGGTCCTCACCGGGTATTATCGCAAGTTCGTCAAGAACTATGGAAAGATTGCAGCACCTCTCACGGCTCTCCTTAAAAAGAACTCTTTCACTTGGACCCCAGCAGCGGCTCAAGCTTTTCAAACTTTGAAGATGGCCATGTGCACCACTCCGGTTCTGGCTCTTCCCGACTTCACAAAGACATTTGTGTTGGAATGTGACGCATCAGGGAAAGGCATTGGCGCTGTCCTTATGCANAGACTCTCAAAAGCTTGCGTGGATTTTTGGGCCTCACGGGGTATTATCGCAAGTTCGTCAAGAACTATGGAAAGATTGCAACACCTCTCATGGCTCTCCTTAAAAAGAACTCTTTCACTTGGACCCCAGCAGCTGCTCAAGCTTTTCAAACTTTAAATATGGCCATGTGCACCACGTCGGTTCTAGCTCTCCCCGACTTCACAAAGACATTTGTGTTGGAATGCGATGCATTAGGAAAAGGCATTGGCGTTGTCCTTATGCAAGCAGGTCGACCTTTGGCCTTTACAAGCAAACAACTGTCTGAAAAGAATCTGGGCAAACCTATTTATGAAAAATAAATGTTGGCGATTTTGCATGCAGTTGAATTATAGCATCCTTATCTCGTGGGGAAACAATTCCAAATTAAGACAGACCATCAAAGCCTCAAATACTTTCTGGAACAACGCATTTCCTCCCAGGAGAAACAAAAATGGGTCACTAATCTCTTTGGCTATGATTATGAGATCATTTACAAGAAGGGCAAAGACAATGTAGTGGCAGATGCACTGTCCCAGAAATATGAAGATGAAGGATCCCTTTTTTCTCTGTCCTTCATTGTACCTGATTGGCTGCAAGTTGTGCACCAGGAATGGCTGCAAGACCCCAAAAGTTCGCATCTAATTCAGCAACTACATAACAAGGCACAGGCTCCCCCAAGGTACTCTTGGCTTCAGGATGAGATTCGATACAAAGGTCGCTTGTATTTAAGTAAACAATCCAAGCTCAAATCCACGGTACTCTCTGAGCTTCATGCTACACCCACAGCAGGGCACTCAAGGTTCACCAAAACATATGACAGAGTTAAACGTTCCTTTTTCTGGGATGGTATGAAACAGGACATCCGTAATTTTGTGGCTGAATGTGAGGTATGCCAACGCAACAAGGGAGAAATGGTCAAATCTCCAAGCACACTCCAACCGCTTCCAATTCCCCCTGATATTTGGAAGGATATATCTATAGATTTTATTACAGGCTTACCCAAATCAGGGAATAAATCAGTAATAATGGTGGTGGTGGATCGTCTCTCCAAATATGCTCATTTTTGTTCTCTTCACCACCCATTTACTGCATCCACGGTGGCCCAAATTTTCATGGATCAGGTCTTCATGCTTCATGGCATGCCAAACTCTATTGTTTCTGATCAAGACCCAACCTTCACAAACAATTTTTGGCAATAACTGTTTAAGCTACAAGGCACACAATTGCATCACAGCTCAGCTTATCATCCCCAGACAGATGGTCAAACGGAAGTCGTTAACAAGTGTTTGGAAACCTATCTGAGGTGCTTTGCATCGGAAAAACAACACCAATGGGCTCAATGGTTACCCCTCGCCGAATGGTGGTACAACACTACATACCATACAGCCACTCGCATGACTCCTTTTGAAGCAGTGTATGGACAGAAGCCACCATCAGTTCTCTCATACTTACCGGGTACCTCGAAGGTCCAGGCGGTTGACCAAACACTTACAGTCAGAGAGGATATCCTTCATACCCTTAAAGAGAACTTGTTCATGGCCCAGAACAGAATGAAGCAGCAAGCAGATCAAGGTCACTCGGAACGTCAATTTGTGGAAGGGGATCAGGTGTTTCTACGGCTGCAACCATATAAGCAAACTTCCCTCAAGGCCGAGCAGTGTCAGAAGCTAGCACCCAAATTCTATGGCCCTTACACAGTTCTAAAGCATGTGGCACAAGTCGCATATTAGTTATATCTGCCCAGTCAGTCGAAGCTACATCCTATTTTTCATGTTTCCTGCTTGAAGAAGGTGATTGGAACCAGGTGCCAAATTCAAACCAACCTTCCAGAATTAGCTGAAGAAGGATCCATTTGGCTACAACCAGAAGCATTTTTGGACCAGAGGGAGCATTTCTTGCATCATAGAACCATCAAGGAAGTGCTAGTACAGTGGAAATATATGACTCCAGCAGATGCAACTTGGGAACCAGCTACCATTCTGCAGCAGTTTCCACATCTCCAGCCTTGAGGACAAGGCTGTTTTTAAGGGGGCGGGCATGTTAAGGTCCTAACCCACACATAGGTAGATCAATGTATTCGGATGTAATAAAGGTCAATATTAATAAGACCTTTCAATAAAATAGAATAAGGCGGATGTAAGAAGACCTAATAGAAGCTTCCGCTTCTAGAAGGATCTTCCTCTAGATGCTTCTTTTTAGTATAAATAGGAGTCGAGGGTATGATAACCCTAGCTTGGATATTATTGTAATAGAGCACTGCTCGATTGGAGGTTGCCCCCTCGAAGAGGCCTATGAACATTGCTATCTGATTCAAAGTGCTATTTCTGTTGCTATTTCGTGAATCATTTCTGTGTATTGTGAAGATTATGCTGGATATTTTACTGTTATTCTGTTATTTCTAGCATTTCGTTTCTGTTCTGCATATTTTATATATTTGGTATCTTGCATGGGATGGGTACCTTGATAAGACTCTTTCGGCATCACCACTCTCGAATATGATTCGAGATATGGTCCATTGTTGTCTGCTCGAAATTGGCTAGCAACTCGGTGCCGGCGTCGTATCTCACAAGTAACGGGAAATGGTTAAGGAAAGCCATCGCCAGTTCACCAAAAGAAGAATATCGTGAATGATCAAGCTCTATGTACCATTTCGTGGCACTCCCAATAAGAGTGCGTTGAAACAATCGCAACTGGACGGAGTCATCTTTCAGCGAATTAGATGAACACCAAAGGTGGAAAGTAGTCACGTGATCACCTGGATCTTCGTTAGGCTTGGCCTTGAACTTTGGAATGTCCGAAGACAACTTCGTTGGCATAGGAGGCCAACGCAGATCGTGACAGATAGGATCATTTAACAACCGAGTCAAATCTGGCAAGTGTAATGTCGCCAAGAATGGTAGTTTAGGTTGCTGCTGATAGCCTAGATAAAAGGGTCCTAGAGTTTGACTGGCACCAGGTTGCCAGGAAAAGTTTGGCTGCTGGCCCGGGTTCTGGTAGAAACCATGGCCCTGACCAGCGTAAGGTTTTTGCATTTGAGGAGACATCATTGGTTGATTCCCCATAAAGGACATAGGATGTTGGGCATTCATCGTGTTCGACGGACTTTGGGAAGGATTACCCCATGCCGGTCCCGATGGGAGAGGCATAGAAGTCTGTCCGGGGTTCCATTGACTGTGGAAAGAATTACCCCAAAATGGCATTCCAGAGGAAGGAATAGATCCTTTTCCTATGTTCCAAGGTCCTGGTATATGTGCCCCCAGCGCAGGAATAGTACTCTGTGCCGGCGTAGACTGTCCAAAAATGGGTAAGCCCCCAGATGGGAAAGCAGCGAATGTGAAAGTGTTATTACCAAACGTCTTGTTCCAAACAAACGATGACGAACCTACTGGCTGAGTTTGCGCAGGTGTTCCTTGACTCCTAGCTCCAAATGGACTTGTGTGTGCAGTCTGCCCGGCGGACTGCTGATGCGGACCACCAAGCGAAGGGGACGAAGGAGGGATATGACCTCCAGTGTAAGGAAAAGCGTTGAAAGGGACAGGAATGCCCCCAATTTGACCTTGCATAGGAGTGTTAGAGCTCCCTTCCCCCAGACCCAAAGTCTGTAAAGTGGAGGAAGTGAGTGCAGGACTTGTATCTAAACTAGGCATACCGTATGAAAACGGAGGGCCTGTCGCAATAGGTGTGTAAGGAGGTGTGGCCGCCGCGATAGATGGGGTCGGTCCACTGTACAACGTAGTTGTGGCCGAGACCATGGTGGCCCAGACCGCCGACAAAGGCAAGTTAGGAGAAGCTTCTCCTGTGGTAGCAAAAGTGATGGGAATGGAAGAATTCCCAGAGGAAGTAACAGAGTTTGGTTCCATAACTGGGTTAGGCACTGACAGGTGCTCGTAAAATTGAATTGGCACAATAATGTTCGGCCAAGTATCAGTGGATGGAGTTTCAACTACACCAAGATTGGCGGTTGATTCCTCCGGGAGTTGTTCGGGCTCAATGGTTTGAAACCCGGTTGCTTCGAAAGACCCTCGTTGGTCTAGCTTCCGCCTCAATGGTGGTGGGGGTGGCTCCAGTATAACCGGCGGCAGGCCCAGAAGCCTTCGTGACCGGCGGAGCTCTGAATCCTCCATTGTGTGAGAAGATCCATGACACGCTAAGGTATTCTACATGTGCAAACAGTAACACCCACTAAAAGAAATCCCCTAAAAGATAAATCAAGCAAACACTAAACTAGTTGGAAGAACAGTTACAACAACCAACACTAGAGCAACTTACCGGTGCAAGTGCAACTCGAAAACGGAAGCACCCTCCAGGTATACTCTACAAAGCGTGGCCATATGTCTGTCCTAGGTATCGTGGTATACCCCCGCAGTCACCTGTGTATGTCCTTAGAAAAGATTGGCAACTAGTTTGCCAGCACGCGAACAGTCACCAGGCGGGTACAGTCGATAGTCGGGTAGACCACAATGAGCAGGGTATCAAGCCCGAAACCTATCAAGGGTATCGAGAGAAAATGGTCTGGAAGACAAATGAGGACCTCGAACGGATTCGAGACCCACGAAGCCCCGTGGAAAATGCAAACGACGGAATCCCTTAACAAATCCTCGATATGTGTTCTCCACTATGCTCGGTCCAGATTTGGAGGGGTTATCTCCGCTACCTTTCCTTACACGACCTCGTGTTTATCCCCTATGTTAAAGGGGGGTCCCGGATAAATTTCACGCTACTGGACTTCTACACTCCCTATTGACAGACTCCAATGTTTGGTTTGAGTGGCCTTGGAGAATTTACTCTCCAACCTATTCCAAGGCCCTAGTCCTGAGCTAGTGTATGCACCCTACAAACAAAAAGTCTAATTGATTTTAATTAGCGTTGCTTTTAATGGGATTTTTAAGTCACAAGGTATGAAAGTGAAACTGATGGTGTGTAAAGACTCAAAGCAAAATGAACAAGAAATGCTTGGAAACAAAAACTTTTACAAACAATGCAAAATCCAGCAACTTTTCAACAAGACTTCTTTTTCTTTTTGAATTTTCTAAGATCTCATGCAGAAAAACATCAAGGAATTTCGCTCAATCTGCGAGCTACTTATACGCTAAATGCACTGCAAACAACTTATGAAACAAGACTTCTTCCTAGCTACTGATGCAACAACACAATCTTCAAACCGAGAAGAAAATGAAAAAAAGAATTTTTTTTTTTATTTAATTGCAAAATGACGCAACAAAGGGAAAATGCCGACAAGCACAAAACTAAGAGAATGAAAATAAAACTCTATCTTAAAGCACAGATTGCAAAAGAATCAGAGAAAAGATGCAAAAAAGAAATCAAGAAAGCACCAATTCTAACACTTGTCTAAAAACCATAAAACAAAAATTTTTTTCTTTTGTCTTTTCTATCAAAACATCAACTAATAAAAACACCGGCTAAGGATAAGAGGTCCTAACCTGTTGACTGTGTAGCCCCAGACTCAAAACCTGAGAGGAACACTTCTCACCACAGGAGGGGATGACTGCCCCACCCAGGCTGAAAAGCAACCAATCAAGCCCGTGACTGTCACTGAAACATCACGCGTGCAAACACGTGTTGAGTTATAACAGCACGCGGGTACCCGCGGGCTAAACTTGAACAAGCCGTGGGTCTTTATAAAAGCTAGGAAAAAACCAAACACAGGCAGCCCAGATCTGAAAAAGGCCTCTGGTATTGACAACCAGGGTCTCTTAAAGGCTTGGATGCTTCTACTTTAACAGAAAAGGAAAATGAATGCAAAAGAAAACAAATGCAATAAAGCAAACTGAGACAAGACAGTAAACCAGCAAGACCCAGACAGGATCCAGAAAGCCCCCTAAGAATGGAAATTCTGACAGGGAAGAGGAGACTGCCTCTTAAGCTTTCTGAGCTCCACACGCTACTGAAACCACTACAGCAAGCGTTCAAACGTGGGCTGTAGAAGGTTAGGGCGCGGGTTACACGCGTGCAGGCCTTCTGCACGCCGTGTGTACCTCTGTATGTCTTGATAATAAATGTCAAGCACAGTCAAGGAAAAGCTGGTACGAAGAACTAGGTTCCCTACTAGCTATGACCTAACAGAAAACAGACAAACAAAGAAACAGAACATCTAATTCTTTTGACTACCCAAAAACCTTCAACTAAATCCGGAAACCCTATGAGTAAATCTCCCCAGTGGAGTCGCCAATTCTGTTGTGGGGAAAGTATACCCTACGGACTAACAAGCTAGGTATTAAACTTGCATGCAGATCATGACCCTTAAGAAATTACTTTTAACCTTCTACCCCAAACCTAAAACCCTTTTTCACATGCAAACATGGAAAGAACCTACTAACCTTTTTACCGATGCTTGGTGTAGATCCTCCGTTGCGCTTTATCCTCTTGCTTCTGTTGCTCCTTCCAAAGACGATCCTGCAATCAAGACAAAACACTATGCATGCATGCTATTGTTCTACTAGAGGGTTAGAGATTAAGCATAAATCGAATGAAACATATAAAACTCGTGCATTGGGATGGGAAAAGTATTCTTTATTAATCTCAAGATGAATCAACTTACAATAATAATAGAGATCGGCCACAGTTCCTTGATCCTGATCCTGGGCTCCTCCTCTTCTTTGTCCTCCAACTGCTTTGCTCGAATTCTCCTAAAGCTTGAGGAAAGGCTAAAGGGTTGGGACAAAACGGATTCGGCAATTGGGCAGAGTTTCTTTGCTATGATTTTCCTCCTCCAAATAGTACCCCTACCCCTTCTTTTATAGGCTAGAAGGAGCTAGGGTTTTGGATGAACTCTTGGCCATGCATGGCTGGGAGTTCCAGTTAACTGACCCAAATCTTTTCGTTCCGTCGACAACTTTCTTGTTTTGTGCTTTGTTAGGTAAACGCGGGATGTAGTGGGCCAGCCAGCATTCCAACGCGTGCAGTATAAGGCCTGCCAGCGTTCTAACGCGCCCAGTAATGGGTTAGGGCGCGGGTTACTTAATTTAAGAGGTTTTTCAAGAGTTTATTCAGCATGGCTTTGGCAAGGAAGAGATATGAGTTGGCCTGATGCCAGGTAAGCATGTGAGGTGCAATTTAGGGTTATAACACTTCCTAGAGATTGAATCTACGGAGCCCCTATCCACTCAGTTTTCCACCCTATGGTATACCAATGACATGATGAAGCAGTGGCATTTCAATGTCTTGTTTCATGGATATTATCACCGATTAAAGGTTTCCATTGAATCATTCCCGTGTATGACACTGAGTACCCTGCATCAGTATTGGCCCATAGTGAAGTTCCGCGTTGATCCCCACTTCATTTACATCATCGTGTGAAGAGATGAGCACCACGAATAATTGCAATCATATTATAAGATCCTGGATGAAGATATGGAATAGATTAAAAAGGAATGGCCAAAAGAATTTCTTGTACCTGTCACCGATGCAGAGTTTTCTGACACTAAAACTATAGGAAGCCCGATAGTGTTGATGGGCGAAAATGAACGCTCTCCAACTGGAAGAGTGGATCCGGTCCGGGGTTGTTTAAATAACCCAAGTTGTTTGGGATAACCCACCCTAGCGGGTTTAGTGGCTCCGTTAGCTGATCTAAGTCCTAGAAAAACAAAAGAAAACTAAACTAAGCAACTATTCTAAACAAAAAACACTAATTAAAATGAACTAATAAATAAATCTAAACTACTAATATATACAATTTACTAATCTAATACTATAATAACTCTACGAAATTTAACATTCAAATATCGACAGAATCAGCTTTAATTACAAATATACAATATTTACAAATTACAGATTTGAATTAAAACCTGAAAAAATCATTTGTAATCTGTCCTAAGATAGTGAAACCATTGTTTTTTTATTTTTATAATTTTATGAAAAAATAAGTAGAATAAAAACTATCTAAGCTTAAACAATTAAAACAATAATTCTAACTATGAATATAAACTAATATATTTATCTAAACTACTTAAATAACACTAATAAGCTAACTATTAAATAACAAATAACAAACTGACCTGAAGTAACGCTTCAGGTTTGTCCTGTGTATGATGGTTGACTCAGTTGTTTGGTGAGAGGAAACTTGCACCAGATTCTCCACGAGATTATCGTAAATGGAAAGTTGTTGTGCTCTTGAAATATAAATAACAGGACAAACAAGACATAAAAATTATAGCAATATTATAATTTACAAATCGTCGCAGCTAGATAAATCTGTGTGCAAAGACTTGTATGAAATGATTCATTTAACGAAAAAGGTAAACCTGTAATTCATTTACTGAAGCAGAATAATTGTTGTATTTTTAAATAAGAGAGATCTGACATGGACAGCATATAAATTAAATCATATCAACATGCAAAGAATTATGATAGCTAAAGTAGTCGATAATTAATTGCAAACTGATATGCAAAACCTGAAACAAAAGTGTGATATATTGAAAGCGAAAGTTGTTACAAGACATCAACTTTCGTTTCAGTCTGAATCATAAATCCATAGTCTGGTTCTCCCCATAGTGATGATGATGGGTTTATTACAAAAATGACAAGTATTTAAAAACCTCCCACAGGGTAAAACATCCCTGTGGAAATTATCAAAAAAGTTTACAGAAAAATCTGGAGATAATCTCCCAAATCTGACTAAAACTAACACCCTATAATAAAATTATATCACAAAAACATCTCTCAAACTTCCACAACATGTCACACTGATCATTGTAATTCGTATGTACCTGAAAGAGACAACAATAGACAAGATTAGAGGATATTTTGTTGATAAAATTGACAGAAATCTAAATTCTAAGACTAGCTATAGAATCTTGCGATTCTGTAGCTAGTCTAAATCAAACACAGAATCGTTTTAAAATCAATTCAAATCTTAAAAAATCATATTTAAACTATTAAACAATATTTGATTGCTAATTAGAAACCAAAAAGAATCATTCAAATCGAAACTCGTATGCTAATTGGAACAGACTAAATCGTGGTCAACCGAATGATAACAGGGATGCATGCACTCTGTTTAATTTGTTATCACCAATTCGAGTAAACAGAACCGCTTTAGATAATTCAACAGTAGTGAAATGATTTTCATGAACCAATTACAATCGACACAAATAATTTATGTTGCTTCAGCCATCGACAAAATCATTGTCAAATCCAAACGAAATCAACAGGATCGTATCAAATCAAAACATAGCCGTGTTCTAATTTTAGCATAAAAATTTCCTGTACAGGTCAGATGCAATCAAAATCCAAGCGAAAGCAAACCCCATTGATTTCGTTAATTCAAATCAACATAATTATTCTAAAATGAATCAAACCCAGTCCAAACCAATCAATTGTTAAACTGGGCACGACAAAATCGCACAACGAAATCACAGCTACATTTGAGTTTAGTAAAGTGAATCTACTGTACAGGAAACAGAATCATTCCGAATCAAAACTAACAGAGCTAATTTGGAAGCAAAACCAAATATGTTACAATAATTCAATCAAACTCACAAAGAAAAATTCATATTGAAATTCATACCTGGACAACCAGAAATGGCTTCGATTATGATAATTTGGAATTGATGAAGGTTGTTGCTGATTCGACATTCCTGAAAACAATCAAACCAGTGGTTTTCTATTTCTTGTCATTAGCTTGAAACCTGTCTCTTTCTCTTGAAAGCACTGCGACTTGCTCCTCCAACGATTTGATCTTTGATTGCAATAAGGGGACGTCAGTGTAATAACGCTCTAGCCACACATTGCATTGGATACATGATGTATGTTCGGGCTTCGAAAATGCAGGCGAGGATTTGTTTAAATCACCGATGGTTTCATTAGGCAACTTGATTCCTGGGTAATTAGGATTGTTCTTTAAGCACGGGGGTAAATTAGATACATAGTCATAGGGTTGCTTGGATCATAGGACATGGGAATAGGGATACTCTTCTACTAGGAAACGCTCGATATCAAAGTTCGAGTCTTCACTCAGAACTATGGGCTTTTGGTCGACGTTTGGCTTAGGTTTATTTTGGGCAAGTCTTGATATCAATCCAGCATTCTTCTTACCCTTGCTGTCAACAGTAGGGTTACCCTTGACTTTCTTATTCACAGGCTTCTTGACAACCTGAATCTTGTATGTTATGATGTCGGGTAGGTCGATGTCAAAGAAAACCGAGGGTTTGGCAGGGGGTAGAAGGACATGAAATGGCATGGGTGGCCTGACCATAGTCTCACTAACCACAGCCTTGTCAATTTGGACAGACTTTGGATTAGCAAAGCCATTTCTAGACAGAAAGGCTTGCCAATTATCGCCATGAAGGTTTAAATGGTGGACGACGATGAGTCTAATCAAGCCATTGTGAAACAGGCTGCTATCAGCCATCTTGTGTTTGAATCTCTTTGCCATCTTGTAAAGAATACGCAAGAAGTAAAATGGCATATTCAAAGGATAGCCCATGAAATTCATTAACAGCCGAAGGTGATACAAAAATACTAATCCATACCGACCTTCACAGGTCACAAATTGTTTCACAATTACCAAAAGATCGTGCCACCTGGGTTTGAGGGTGGAAATAGGCATACCTTTATCACAGGAGACAACCTTCTTTGATACGAATAATAACGGCCACGGCACCTCATCAACTTTGGAGTTTTTAAACCATCTCTAGCCCATGGCTGCTAGTCCTGTAGCAGAGCTTATGAATTCTTCATTGAGTTCAAGCTGAATGTCACCCACTTTAGCCCTACACCCATCAAAGGTGTGGGCGAATTGTTGGGCAACTGTAAGGTTGAAGCCCTTGAACCTCTGTATAAACACGAGCCAACCACTATCTTCTAAATCCTTATGGGCATCATCGAACAGTAACAGAGTTTGACTACCATTCGACTATATGCGCACCACCGGTGCCATAGACAGGAGCACACAGTGAGCGAAGTGAACAGGCCAGGGTTTGAACACAGCATACACAGGGGCAGAATGCTTACAGGCTTACCCGAAACTAGCAAAGGTGAACCGGGATAGGGGGAAAGCATTAATGACAGATCGTGCGAAGGTGGTGGAGCTAGTTCAATACATGCAAAACAGTCATATCCACAGTACAACCGTCGGCACAAAAACTATTCAACCCACTATTGCATAGGTTAAAAATTATGCCATTCGATCAACCAATGAAACCTATGGTACATCGACCAAACACTTGTGCAAGAAATAATGTTAGCATAGTTTTAAAACCAAAGCAACAATTTGAAATCAATACCAAGGGTTTGATCATACGAAAGTATGTGTTGTATGAAACGATTTATACCTAGGGTCTTACCATAACACCAAGGTGTTTTCATGAGACCAATGTGTCAAGTGAGTCGATCAAAGAACATATAAATCTAATCATCAATGCATCACAAACTCAATCACTCATAAAACGAAATTATATAATCAATTAAAGGATGCCAAATGAGTACAGATCAAGGGTCTTTCCAACTGTATAACGATAAGTAAATTGGAAACGCAATGGGCATATCGACAAGAAATATCACAACAATCCAGCGATGGTTTTAATGTGACCTTGAAAACCAAGTTTTCACGCTTGCAGTCATGAAAACAAGAACGAAGGTAAGTGTGCAAATAGCACAAAAACAATAGTGTCATTTTATTCGAGAATTGTGACGAAAATCAAAGTTTGCAAAACACTGGTGTAGGCAGCTTATAAGGACAGTAGAAAAATGTGAATTGGCTTCCAACAATGGCGACACACTGGTAGAAGCAGTGATCTCTGCCAAAAGAACAAATTCAGATTAGGACAGCAAGAATAATTCCAACTCAAAAATAACAACCAGAAAATCGTTTAAACATCATCATTAACCAAATATTCCAGCAGTGTTTAAAGGATGAAAACTGATAACAGTCTTAAGACAAGCGAGTCACGATATTAAAGATAAAATCCCCAATATTGTTGACAGAGCCACTGCTGCCAGCAAGCGTCCATAGCCTCGACAGGGTTGCCATTTAACCCACTCTAATATCCGTATCCTGCCAAGAAGTTTCGGATCAGAATAAAGGACATTTTAAGGTCAAGTTATCTCATTTTTGCCAATTTTCATATACCCGACATTGCTTCGCTACTAGCGGGCCTGTTCAGCATCTCGGCGGGTTTACAAGCACTTCCCATAGCTCTATTAATGATTTACTTTGTTTTTTAACAATATATAGTCGAGCGGGGTGACGCTGAAAATTATGATATTTTAACATTTTTTTTATTTTTTTTTTCAAACCTCATCAGATTTTTTTAGGACTGTCCTTTATTAAGATCCAGAGATGTTTCATTTACAGAACCAACTTTCTAGGGCAGGGAGACATCTTCTGATTCATTCCCTTAAGGAATAGGGACAACGTAAAAAGATAATAGATGATCATGACAGGCTTTACTCAGAGATCGAAATCAGTTAACTTCTTTCAAACAACAGTTTTTGCCAACACAGATGTAAATTTCAACAGTATACAATTCATGTTTATACAATTTTCTTAGTGGTCATTTCAGTGAAGGAATTTTCTGTTTTCTTTGTCTGAATAGTTCAGCATGCAGGTATGTGTATTTCCAACAACACAAAAAGTGATAAGCGCAAAGGAGAAATCCAAACCAAACAACAAAAGAAAAGAAAACAAAAGCAAAATATATGTACATAATATACAAGGGTTGTTATCAAGCAAAGTATCTTTTCAGGGCTTGGCCATTCACCGGATAGGTGTCAGGCTGTCCTTCTAGATTCTGCAATCGGAAAGAGCTGGGACCCAACTTCTCAGCAATTAAAAATGGTCCAGGCCATAAGTTTTGAAATTTCATGTGCTCTCCCTTTCCCTCATGCGGTTTGTCCCATTTTAAAATGAGGTCACCTACTTCGAAGTTCCTATCAAAGGCAGAGTTAGAATCGAACCAGATTTTGACTACTAGTTGATGCTGATCTAACTTACGTTTAGCTTGGTCTCTTACCTCTTCTAGCTTCATCAAAGCGTTAATTCGGTTTTCCAAAGGGGGACAATCTTCTTCTTGAATTTTCTGCGATAGCTGAAGTGAAGGAAGAAGAATGTGTGGTGGAAAAATTGCTTCTCGGCCATAAACAAGAAAAAAGGAGGAATTACCTACAGCATCTTTTGGGGTTACTCTATCAGCCCAAATTGCGTTTAACAGTGCATTGTGCCAGTTTTTGTGATTTTCAGCCACCGTTCTCTTGATGATTTTAATCAGATTCTTATTTTTTTATTTTGCCAACCCGTTGCCCTGGGGGTAATAGCTAGCAGAATACTTCAATTTAATTCTTTTTTCCAAATCGAACTCGCTCATCTCAAGAGAGGAAAAGTAAGAAGCGTTATCGAATACCAAAAAATCATGGATACCAAAACGAGTGATAATATTTGAAATTAAAAAGGCAATTACCTGACTGGTATTCATAATTCTTAACGTGGCAGCTTCAGACCACCTGGTAAAGTAATATGTGGCTATTATGATAAACTTATGCTGTTGAGAGGATGGGGGGTTGATTGGACCTATGATATCAAGGCCCCACTGCTGAAAAGGAGAGTCTATTGAAACGGGCTGCAAAGGAAAGGCTGGTTTATGTAACCGCCCTGATGCTTTTTGACAAATAATACACTTACGACACAAGGCATGGGTGTCTCTAAAAAGCGTGGGCCAATAATAACCGACTCTCAAAACCTTGTGGGCAGTGGTGTCACCACCAAAATGACCACCAGCTTCTCCTGCATGCAACTCTAGCAAGACTTTTTCTGCTTCGTCCTTCTCAAGACAGCGCATCAGTACGCCATCAAAATTTTGACGAAACAGGATACCATTAACCAAATGAAAGGAGGTAGACTTTAATCTCAAAAATCTCTTCTTTTAGTGGGATCCAGGTGACGGGGGGCTGACCCATGTTCAAGACAAAATTTCATATCGTCGTACCAGGGACTGACAGAATTTTGTGCGCAGCAGATTGCATTTTGATCGTGTTGTCCTGGGTTTGACACATCATTTTCTTCTTGTTGTCCTACGGCTGAGTCAGCAACTAACTTGCATAAACCCTGGCCTCTCACTATTTGAGTTGGGGTAATTTCTATGTCGTACTCTTGCAAGGAGGTGACCCAGTTAGCCCTCTTTTCTCCTAGTTCTTTCTGCACTAACAGGTTCTTGATGGCTGGATAAGGTACAATAACTTTCATCCTAGATTTCAAGAGATAAGACCAGAAATGCTTGACTGCTTTGAAAACAGTGTAGGCTTGCTGATCTACCGCTGGGTAATTAAGTTCAGCACCTTTGAAAGCAGAGCTCAAAAACGCAATGGGTACTTCATTGTTTTCGGTGTTCTTTTGAGTTAGGACGGCAGCGTAGGAGAAGTCAGAAGCAAAAGTGTAGAGCGTAAAGTCTTGCAAAAATTCGGGGCTCATGAGAGAAGGAGCGTCTATTATGGCCTTCTTTATTGCATTAAAAGCTTGATTTTCTAGGGGTCCCCAGTGATATTGGGCGTCTTTCTTAATTAGATTCTGTAAAGGCTTGATCATTTCGGAGAAACTGGGGACGAATCTCCAAACAAAGTTAATCTGGCCTAAGAAAGACTGCATAGATTTTTTGGATGTAGGAGGGGGAAGCTTCAAGATGATTTGAGTCCTTTCGGGGTCGATAATCATCCCTTTGCTCGACACAATAAATCCTAAGAGTTTACCCTGTTCTACTGCAAAGATGGATTTTTTAGGATTCAAGGAAATGTTGTATTTACGACATCGCTGCAGAACGGCTCTTAAATGAGCTAGATGATCGGTTTTGTTTTTAGAAAATACAGTCACATCATCTAAGTAAATTACGATGGACTGATTGATTAAACCCCAGAAAGCGATGTCCATCGCTCTCTGGAAAGTGGCACCATCATTAATCAATCCAAAGGGCATTTTTTGATAAGCGTAGGTGCCCCATGGGGTGTGTAAGGTAGTTTTAAGTTGGTCTGGTGGAGACATCAGGACTTGGTTGTACCCCGAGAAACCATCCAGTAAGGATAGCCTCTCAAAACCAAATACCTATTGAAGGATCTGTTCCATGGGTGGGATAGGATAGTTGTCTTTATCAGACGCTCTATTAAGGTTTCAGACTTCGACGCATAGTCGAATTTCCCCACTTTTCTTCCGGACAGGGACAAGCTTAGAAACCCATTGAGTGTGCCTAATAGGGAAAATAATCTTAGCATTTAGGATTTTATTTAATTCTTTTTTGACAGTCGGTTCAAGCTTAAGGAGCATTTTTCTCAATTTCTGTTGAAAGGGCGAGGTTTGGGGTTTGATAGGAATGACATGTTGTATGATGTTAGGGTCAAAAGTTTTAAGGTCATCATACGTCCATGCAAAGACATATTTAAATTATTTTAACAATTTAATAAATGCATTTTTTTCTTGTTCAGAACATCCTACCCCTAGATTAATGCACTGTGGATTGTCCTTAGTTCCTAATTTGGATTTTTCATACAATAACGAGGAACTAGTGGTTTTACAGTTGACCGACTTTTTGAATTTATCTTGAAGATCATAAAATTTCTCTAATCTAACTACGGATTTAGGGATTGAGTTTACCATGTCCGATGAAGATTCAGGAGTTCTTGGATCTGGTATTACCGTGAAATCGTGCAAATTGTCGTTGTGCATGCGTTCATCTATCACCGCGCCTTGAAAAGTTTCTTCCATATGCAGAAAGATAATAATTTGTTGATCGTCATCGAAGACTCTCCAGTTCGTGATGTTATCAGGAACGGATGGCTTGAATAGCAGTTCAACGGAGAATGCATCCGGGGACAAGCCTTCTGCAGGAAAGAGTTTGGAAGTTACGTTAGCTAATAGATCTTCTTCAGAATTATTCAATCTTGGAATAGAATTTATATTGAAAGCAGAAAATTTATTCATTAAATTCCATACCTCGGATTGGTATCTTTTAAGATGCGATGACAGACAGTGGATAGAATCTCTTACCTGCCTAACCACGATTTCAGAATCACCAAAGACAGTCAAGTTTTTAATGTTCATATCTAAATATTTTCTGAGACCTTGCAGTAAAGCCTCATATTCTGCAGTGTTATTAGTACATTCAAATTCTAACCTACATGCAATCAATGTTTTGTTACCTGTCGGATCGATAATAACGCAGCCTGCACCAGCTCCTTCTTTGGACTTTGACCCGTCAAAATAAAGAGACCAAATTTGATTTTCATCGGATACATGAGACCGTTGCATAGAAGTTGTTGGTTGCATGTATGCTAAAATCTCAGACTGTTGTTCTGGATTGGTTATAGCTGAAGCCTCGGCCATGAAATTGCCGAAAAAGGTATCCATCCCTTGTACTTCGGGTGAATCAGCAGAAGGCATAAATGGTTCGTTGAGATCGTTCAAATCTGTGATCGTGAACTTAAGGTAGTGTTCACGATTTACCTTGATCTTGTTAGGCTTGCCGTTCTCTAGAAGCCATAGGTGAGACCAGTCTGTCGCGAAATAGCCGTGTAGCTGCTCCGACCAGTCCCTACTTTAAAATAGACCATACACTTCTGGAATATCCACAACAATAATATTAATAACTTGATGAACCTTGGGGTTAGACGATAATCTTATAAGCACATTATTTAATTCGCCTATGACCCTAACATTTGTTCGATCAAGCTGTATGATTTTTAAGCTGGAGGGTTCAACTTCAGCGTTAATCTTCTGACACATAGACCATGGCATCACATTGGATGATGCTCCTGAGTCTACCATACAATTATGCACGTTTCTATTAAAGATTTCGAAAGTTAACAAAAATGGAGGTACATTTCTGCGAGTACTAAGGGTGGTAGTTTGTGGCTTCTTACTCGCAGTTTCTAAAGCTACTTTATCTACATTATTTACATTATTTACATTATTTACAAGAAGGCTTCCTTTATCATGAGGATCAGGATTATTCTTTGTGGAAGTCTTCTGAGGAACTTTGTTCTGAACAACCTTGTTTGAATTACCATTTTTACCATTCTCTGCGTTGTTTTGCAACATTTTTTGTAACAAAGATGGAAATTTCAGTAACTCGTAAATAGAAATGTTAGCCCTTAATTTTTTAAGATATTCAACTACATCATAATCTAAGTTGGGGTTCACATGACTCTGTTTAGTGTCATCTGGTTTGGATTGCTTTGGAGGCGAAGTCGTAATGTTTTCGGCAGGAGGTTTGTTTGTTGTCTTACTCCTTGTATTATAGGGATGAACTGTCTCGAAGTTAGCTTGAAAGATACTATCCGAGAAGTGTCCAAAAATATTTGGAGAAGAGTCCTCTTCTTGAACTGTCTCTTGTTCAACTACCTCCTCAGGAATCTCAGGAGGCATCAAGTTATCCTGAGCTTCTAGAATTGTTTGAAGGGCGTATTGCAGACTTTCTAGATTAAGGACCTCGGTGGTTGGATTGGGTCAGTTGGTAGGAAAAGGCTTCCGGAACGGGGGCTTGTAAGGGTCTTTGCTCGAGGAAGCTTCTTCGGTCGTCCTTTTCAAATCTATAACTTGATTCGACAGTTTTTGAACAACTTTAGTTAAGTTTTCTAAATCCAAGATTTCAGGTCGTGTTTTACTTTGAATAGGTCTAGGGAGGATTTCAATCTTCTTTTTGGAAGATGAACTAGTCTCTGTTTCGTTGCTAGCAGTTTCTTTTAGACTAAGTATGTCTTTTTCAATCTGGTTGGCCTCCTCGAAGGCTTCTAACAACGTGGCTTTATTAGATCGTTTAACCCAAATAGCGATACTTTGATGCAAGGCTTTAGTATAGTATGCTATTATGAGATTCTCGGCAAGCATGGAATCCGCAGGGATTCGGTTTTTAAGTGTTAAGAATATTTGATTAAAGTCTTTAAATTTTTCTTTTGGGTTCATTCTTAAGTTGGAAAGCTCAATGACCAAGAATTCCAGAGGCTTACCGTCTCTGAACTTTTCCAAAAATCATGACTCAAACTTTTCCCAAGACATGATGGTATGGGGTTTTGGGCAAAGTACCATGTAGATGCATTTCCCTCAAAAGTGTAGGGGAACAATCTACAGACTACGTCCTCATGCTTGACATTGTTGAGTCTTATGGCTAACATAAACTTTTCAATGTGATCTTCAGCGATCTGCTTTGAGTCAGGATCAAACTTGGGAAGCCATTTCTCTAGGTGTTTAGGTAAGGGATGTTGAGCTCCAGGTACAGCTACGGAATCCTGGTCGAGCCAAGGTCTAGCAGGATTGTTCTGATTGGCCATTGGTGTAGTGGGTGTGGAAGGCTGAGAAGGGGAACTTCCCTCATCAGAAGATCCTTCTCTAGAAGAAGAAGGGGATGATGGAGGTGGTGAAGGAGGTATTCCAGATCCTCCTAAAACAGGAGTGAGGGTTGGATCTGTAGGGTTCACAGTTAGGTTAGTGCCTCCGAGTTGTTCTCTGATATCAGAGAAATCTAAAGGTTGGTCCAATGGTCTATTTGGTTGCCTCAAACAGGCTAAGGCACTATGTGTTCTTACGAGATATTGTCAGACAATCTCTTATATGTCACCACCTGTAGGATTCGGGGTTACTGGCTCAACTGTGATCTGGGGATCTTTGGTTGATGTGGTTGTTGTTTGAGGGGGGATATTATCGTTCAAATGACTTCTTGTCACTATACGTGAGCGATTAGGTGGTGGAGGAGTCTTGCGACCACCTCGTGCCATTAATAAATTTCAGGCCCTCCTTCTAGCGCCATTTGTTGACGGGCGAAAATGAACGCTCGCCAACTGGAAGAGTGGATCCGGTCCGGGGTTGTCTAAATAACCCAAACCGTTTGGGATAACCCACCCTGACGGGTTTAGCGGCTCCGTTAGCTGATCTAAGTCCTAGAAAAGCAAAAGAAAACTAAACTAAGCAACTATTCTAAACAAAAAACACTAATTAAAACAAACTAATAAATAAATCTAAACTACTAATATATACAATTTACTAATCTAATACTATAATAACTCTACGAAATTTAACATTCAACTATCGACAGAATCAGCTTTAATTACAAATATACAATATTTACAAATTACAGATTTGAATTAAAACCTGAAAAAATCATTTGTAATCTGTCCTAAGACAGCGAAACCATTGTTTTTTTATTTTTATAATTTTACGAAAAAAGAAATAGAATAAAAACTATCTAAGCTTAAAAAATTAAAACAATAGTTCTAACTATGAATCTAAACTAATATATTTATCTAAACTACTTAAATAACACTAATAAGCTAACTATTAAATAACAAATAACAAACTAACCTAAAGTAACGCTTCAGGTTTGTCCTATGTATGATGGTTGACACAGCTGTTTGGTGAGAGGAAACCTGCACCAGATTCTCCACGAGCTTCTCGTAAATAGAAAGTTGTTGTGCTCTTGAAATATAAATAACAGTACAAACAAGACATAAAAATTACAGCAATCTTATAATTTACAAATCGTCACAGCTAGATAAATCTGTGTGCAAAGACTTGTACGAAATAATTCATTTAACGAAAAAGGTAAACCTGTAATTCATTAACTGAAGCAGAATAATTGTTGTATTTTTAAATAAGAGAGATCTGACATGGACAGCATATAAATTAAATCATATCAACATGCAAAGAATTATGATAGCTAAAGTAGTCGATAACTAATTGCAAACTGATATGCAAAACCTGAAACAAAAGTTTGATATATTGAAAGTGAAAGTTGTTACAAGACATCAACTTTCGTCTTAGTCTGAATCATAAATCCATAGTCTGGTTCTCCCCATAGTGATGATGATGGGTTTATTACAAAAATGACAAGTATTTAAAGACCTCCCATAGGGTAAAACATCCTTGTGGGAATTATCAAAAATGTTTACAGATAATCTGGAGATAATCTCCCAAATATGACTAAAACTAACACCCTATAATAAAATTATATCACAAAAACATCTCTCAAACTGCCACAACATGCCACACTGATCATTGTAATTCGTATGTACCTGAAAGAGACAAAAATAGACAAGATTAGAGGATATTTTGTTGATAAAATTGACAGAAATCTAAATTCTAAGACTAGCTACAGAATCTTGCGATTATGTAGCTGGTCTAAATCAAACATAGAATCATTTTAAAATCAATTCGAATCTTAAAAAATCATATTTAAACTATTAAACAATATTTGATTTCTAATTAGAAACCAAAAAGAATCATTCAAATTGACACTCGTATGCTAATTGGAACAGACTAAATCGTGGTCAACCAAATGATAACAGGGATGCATGCACTCTGTTTAATTTGTTATCACCAATTCAGGTAAACAGATCCGCTTTAGATAATTCAACAGTAGTGAAATGATTTTCATGAACCAATTCCAATCGACGCAAATAGTTTATGTTGCTTCAGCCATCGACAAGATCATTGTTGAATCCAAACGAAATCAACAGGATCGTATCAAATCAAAACATAGCCGTGTTCTAATTTTAGCATAAAAATTTCCGGTACAGGTCAAATGCAATCAAAATCCAAGAGAAAGCAAACCCCATTGATTTTTTTAATTCAAATCAACAGAATTATTCTAAAACGAATCAAACCCATTCAAAACCAATCAATTGCTAAACTGGGCACGACAAAATTGCACAACGAAATCACAACTACATTTGAGTTTAGTAAAGTGAATCTACTGTATAGGAAACAGAATCATTCTAAATCAAAATGAATAGAGCTAATTTGGAAGCAAAACCAAATATGTTACAATAATTCAATCAAACTCACAAAGCAAAATTCATATTGAAATTCATACATGGACAACCAGAAATGGCTTCGATTATCATAATTTGGAATTGACGAAGGCTGTTGCTGATTCAACATTCCTAAAAACAATCGAACCAGTGGTTTTCTGTTTCTTGTCATTATCTTGAAACCTGTCTCTTTCTCTTGACAGCACTGCGACTTTCTCCTCCAACGATTTGATCTTTGATTGCAATAAGGGGATGTCAGTGTAATAACGCTCTAGCCACACATTGCATTGGATACATGATGTCTTTTCGGGCTTCGAAAATGCAGGCGAGGGTTTGTTTAAATCACCGAGGATTTCATTAGGAAACTTGATTCCTAGGTAGTTAGGATTGTTCTTTAAGCACGGGGGTAAATTAGATACATAGTCATAGGGTTTCTCGGAGCATAGACCATGAGAATAGGGATACTCTTCTGCTAGGAAATGCTCGATATCGAAGTCCGAGTCTTCACTCAAAACTATGGGCTTTTGGTCGATGTTTGGCTTAGGTTTATTCCGGGCAAGTCTCGATATCAATCCATCATTCTTCTTATAGTCAGTGAAGGATAAACTTAGCAAGAAAATTGCATATGCAGACAAATACGAAGCTATTCATGAACCTACATTTCAAGAGTTTTCTTTTGAATTCAATAAAGAAAACCTTTCTATAATGCAGCAACATGCAGTAAATCGACTTCCAAAAATTTCAAAGAAAGAAGTTCAGAAAACTCTTTCCAAGCCCATCATCAGACCTTGGGAAGAAACAATCTACAACAAGAATATAATAGAAATTAGATATGATGAAGAAGTTACCTTTCATATTCTCGATTATTCCAGACCAATCCAGTTCAAAAGTGTTGGATTCCTTCAAGAAGTCTCAACTTCACCTATTCTAGTTCAGCATCAGAATGCAAAGTGCCACCATTGTAATCAAGTTGGTCACAAGGAGAATCGGCATTTTGATATCCATCCTTTCCATCATTATGGAAAGCATAATCATTCTTTAGAAAGATGTTCAACACTGAAGAAGCCTACAAGATTGAAGATTCACTATGAGTGGATCGATCCTTGGAAATGGTCATCAACAACAAAGAGATTATATAAGTCTTAGTGTAGAATTCAATCTTGAGTAAAGACCAATATTGCAGCACATAACATTTTTTTACCTCACATAAGTGGTCCCCTTATGACGTAGCTTTCAAGCATGGCCCTCACGGGATGAGATAACATGTGGTTGTTTCCACATGCCCACTTTATTTTGTACAAAAATGGAACAAGTATGGTACTCTCTTGATCCTAGAGGGGGGAGTACAATGATGTAACTCTTCTGTACCTTAAGGGGGGGAGTTCAAAAATCAAATGATGATGGTTCGTGAAACCACTTGTGGTATCTCCTTTCAACTGAAAAAGGGGGGAATTGATGATAGAATTGAAGATGGTTGTCAAACTGAAAGTTTCGACAACAAATATGCCAGATGGGAATGAAATTTTCCAAATGGGCAACTACAGTTTGTATATGAAAGACTTTGGCGGAATTATGATTCAATGACTTTCTATTGAATCATACACATAATACATTAGGATGTTATTGGACACCTAAAAGTGTCAAAATTGGTTAGTGTTCATCCAAAAACCATCAGATACATGGTATCAAATTGGTCAGTGGTTATCCCAAACCACAGATTCAGAGAGAACTTCAGTGATACACTGATAGTAGAGTGGTGATACTACATGTTCACCAATTAGCAGAAGACATCAGATTCTTCTAACTCAAATACTTGGCAAAATGATCAAATTGTCAAGCAATTAAGGAATGTTCAGATATTGCATTTTTTCACTTCCATATCTCATCTCTCTTCCAGTTCATTTCAAATGAACCACTCATCATCCAGATTGGTGTTTTTTTAGGCAATTCTTCATTGAGGCTCGGAACAGGAGTTTCAGTACGAAGACTTGGTAATGATACCAGTTTATGCTTCATTGTTGGTATTACTGATTAGACTTGTGATTGACAAGGGGATTGTTAGAATATGGCTTACCTTAACCAATCACTAAGTCTAATTGTCACCTATATTTGTATTATTCATTTAGGATATTAGTAATATATCCTCAAGTGGTGACTAATGAGTTAGTTAAGATTGCCTAGCCTAGTCATCATGCATGATTTTAAGATCTAGAGAAAATCTCTCTATGATGTGGAATCACACATTGTACTATAAATATGTAACATTGGTGTGAATACATAAGAGTTGGCTAGTGAGACTTTTCCATCATCTTGTTGTTCATGTCTATATGTTCTCAATGGTAAGGTTCTTAACTTTTAGAAAAAGTAATAACATCATGTCTTCTTAACATTTTTGAGTTCTGATTCAACTCTCGAAGGAAAGGTAGCAATCATTGGTTAAATGGAAAGAGGAATGTATTTAGGTGAATCCCCATGAGCAGTCAGCAACAATGTCCTTGGGCCATATGTATAGATATTTTTGAGTCATCCATGGGTTATTTCTCCAATCTACTAACCATTTCCCAAGAAGTTTTTTAGCATCATTATAGCGAGAAACAAAGAATCTAAATTCTACTAGCGAATCACCATTTATTGAGCACTCAACACACCCTTAAAATTTTCCAATTTTTGGGTACCACTTTTCTTTTGTTGTTTGCATTGTTTCAATTGATTTTACATAAGTTTCATTTTTACTATTTTTGTCAAGATTATTCATTTTTCATATGGTTTGAATTGCATCAATAAATCCAAAAAGTCTTCAAAAAATCACTGCTAAAATAAATTTCTCTGATACCCAATGATTGTTGCTCTGAAACATCGATTCCAATCACTGTCAGGTGTCGATCAATTCAATATACATGTCAATAGTGTGGCACAATCTTGAGAACGTCGATGTTGATTAACATCGGGCGTCATCCATTTAGGATACCAGTTGCACAAGGGAACTTCTTTCTCATGAAAGTGCCAATGCCGATCAATATTGGGCATCGATGAGGTCAGTTGAAAAAACACCTATTGTTAAGTCCAAGAGGTAGTCGTCGACGTCAATTAACATTGGGAATCAGCACCCAGTATTGAACACAAAGAACACACTGACAATGAGGTTAATGACAAACGCCTATATATATCGGTATCATCTGATCAAGAAGGAAACAAAACATATATTTTATTGTATGCCCTCCAACCCGTCGATGCACGATCAATGATTTTTTATAAGCAATATGAGCCATCCAAAGGGTCTTGTTGAATATCTTTGAATTCATCAGAACTGTCTGCCTCTAGATATTTGTTTCATGCACATCCCTTTGTGTCCCACCAGTCAATATATCAACGTCGATATCTTGATCCAACCACACGTGCAAAATATTTGTGCAGTCATCTCTTTCAAGATCAATGAATTTAGATGCGGGCTAGTCCCAAAAGCATCAAATAGTTCAAATTCTTGATTCCTAATCTTAATTGCACACTAATCGACGATTCTTTGAAATCCCTGATAAATAATTCAAACGTCTCTTTGCGTCATTTATTTTCACATAGTTTTTACTTCAAGAACCTACGCAAACGATAGTTGGAATTAATGAAAATCTATAGCAGATTCCCTATACTGAAACGTGATTATTTCGGGTGTAAGGATTAACTGTTATTTATTCGAATGGATTTGAATTATTCCATAACTTGCACAGAATTGTTTGGTTTTTCTTAACAAATCACAATTCATCCAGTGTCACTTACGAACTGAGTTGTGCTATTTTTATCGTGAGGCTCTGGACTGGTAGGTATTCAACTCAGAAAAATCTGTGCACGCATGTATTTATCATGATTGTCTTCGAGTGTCTGTGATTTAGAGAATACTGATTTAAAATGTTTCATTTGCAGGAAAGATGTCTCATAGATGACTAGTGACTCGTCGATCACCAAAGACCCCAAAGGGAGGAAGTGATCAAATCGGAGAGGCATCCATCTCGACCGCTAAGAAGCTGTATTTTTCCCCCAAAGCAGAGACAGTGATCAGAATGTCACAAACGAATCCAGCAAACCCACCTTGGCTCTTCAAAGATACAGATAATAATACTGCATCCAAGTTAATGTTGTCTTCCTAGCTTGATTTATACAACAAAATCCAATATGAATATTTCCCAAATTTTACACCTCATAGTGACCCGAATGTGAGGGAATTTGATGACCATGTATTCTAGAACATCATGTGTTATTCGTTGTATATAGTGGCGTCCAAGACACCTATTTTTCCATTTGTTGAATGCTTAGAGTGGATCATTCATCATGTTGATGCATAGAAATTCTTGTTAAATAACAAACATGGAGAATGTATCGGTGTCTTCTTGCCGACAGAGGCAAGCGCATATTATAAACTCAAGGACGTTGAAGTCCGGTTGATGAAGGATTTTCTTGTAGCATTCTATGAATGCCATAATACCGGTCAATTATTAGCATCCTGGTGGAGGGAGGATAAGAAATTTTTGAATCATGCCTCAGGGTGGTACAACACAGCGAACCTCTGAGAACCCTACATTTTATTAATCGCCTTTGATCTGTCATTTATACGGAGAAAAGTATTGCTCTAGGTTCTATGAATACTACAATCCCTTGGCTCATACAATTGCTACATCTGGAAGCACTTTGAACTACAGAGCTATTATCTTGAAACATTTGAGCACTAGGATAGAGGAAGTGTAGAACCCAAAACCCGAAGAAACCCCTACCTTCTACATGGTATCTTAACTATTGGATGTGATATGTGCTAGGAATGTGTTCCCTAGTTTAATCTTGATCTGGAATGTTTTTGAAGTGCCTGTAAATGTTTATTTTGGAATATTGTGGGAGAACAGGTACAAAATATTAATTACTTTAATCTAAGATGGCTTCATAGCTCAAGTATATTCCTTAATTTTTAAACAAAATTTCCCAAGACTCTCCAAAGAAGCAAGGAAAGTAATATCCAAGATTGGGCACTGGTACTTAAAGGAAAGAAGAACATATATCATATTTTTTTAAGTCATCCAAGCACCATACTTATTTCCAATACATGTACCTGACAAGTTGGTGTTAGGAGAAATTTACTACCAAACCATACTGGAAGGGTTCAATGCATCTCTGCTAGAGGATATTTATTCCCTATGGGTTTTATGTGGGCTACCATTTCGTGAAGGATACTACACATACCATACAAGAAGCTCAGAGCTAGATAGAGTACAGGTTCACGACTAGGAGATACAGGAAACACAACCCTAGGGAACTAGTATATGAGCATGCTAGTCAGGTGGTGTCTCATTGGTCATACCCACATGAGGATTTTGAGGATGAAATATTCACAGAGAATGCCACAAGATGGGATGAAGTGTTGCAAAGGAAAGACAAACCATACTTAGTTAGTTTCATGGCCCTGTCTGGAAATGAACAATTAGATTTTCTAGAGCAAATAGTAGGGGCGGTAGTAGTGGCACAAGCTCAACAAGAAGGTATAGAGCATATAATGGACATATTGAAGGCACAACGACTCTTAGAGGGAGCTAAAAGGATGATGCAATTACAAAGGGAAATTTTCATAGTTTCGGAAGTTGCATCTGTGTCAATAAACCCAGTCACCCTTGGAAGAGGAGAGGAGTTGGAGACCCCCAAGAACATCTCAATGGAGGAATACACTTCACATCAGACTTCAGAGAGAACACTGATAGGAGGACAAAGAACTAAGCTCGTTCTTTTTTTGGATGTCTTAGGACAAGTAGCTCATGTCATTGCTAATTTGATCACAATATATAGTGACAACGAGGAGGTAAACACTTCGGTGCTTATTGTAAATGAATAAGTAACATAGGTGTTAGATATGATGACCCAAGGACCAAAATATTTAGGTGAGGAAACAGAGTTGATTACAATTGACGGTGATCATAGCACCCCAAACCAAACACCACAGCCACTGGATAAAGAGAAAAGAAGCATCAAAGGCCACGCAGAACCAGGAGATAAAAATGAGAATGGTAATGAAGCTTCCATCGAGATAAGTGATGCACCGGTGAAAGGAAAATATCAAGGAAACCCAAATGTTGAAGATTCATCAGAATGAGACACCGCTAAAAGAGAAGATAATTCTTGGCTCAAAGGAAATAAATAACTTGAGTAAATCACCACAGAACCTTCAGCACATTCCACACTACCAAGGCCAGAAATATCAGTCGAAAACGCAGCAGTAAAGATCATGGGAAATTCCCCAAGTAAAGAGAAAATCGGAGATTTGTCTATTAGGACAGGGATGGGGTCAACAAGATATTTTGGGAAGTCTCAAATGGAAAAATAAAAAGTGAAGGAACCAGTCATAAGGGACCAGGAGTCAACATAGGCAAAGAAATGGTATTGGAACATTTTCATACACCAAGAAGTTTAGGAAATGCTCTCTCATGAGGGGACTATCTAATCCCAGAGTCAGTGGACATAGTCGATGTTCAATCCATTTCTTATGATAGGAAAATAAAATTGGTTATGAAGAGAACTGGAAAAAAGAGGAGAATCACTTTGAACAATGCAGTAATGATCACCATGAAAGAAACCCTATTGGATGCAGGACAATCCAGGGTAAGTGAGTTATTAGGAGCGAGTATGGCTATATCTAGTGTCACTATAGACAGGGAAAGAGAGGATGAAAGAGAATTTGATTATATGAGAGAAGATTTGTCACATCTTAGACATCGGGTGGAATAATATCAAGACACTACCCAGGCAGTTAGGTTCATGAGAATTGAATTTGGGGAGATTTATATTGAGTTCAAATCAGATAGGGCGGTTTTTATCACCAAGATCATAAGTTACTAAGAGGATACTTTTCTCAGCCTCGTAGCATATAAATAAATGATGAGGTGGTTGGATAAATATCATCAAGTACTGGCACAAATTGTGTATATCAAAGAGATACAAAATAGTCGAGGGGAATAAGAACATGGAATTAGAATGCTTGCATATGAGAGCTTAGTCAGGATCGAGGTAGCAACAAAATATTGGGTACAATTGGTAATTTAACCACAACATAAAATGTAGGAGATATGGGAGGAGTGTCTCGAAAATTGGAACAACATAAACCAGAGGATGATATACCTTCAACTCCTAGAATTCGGCGCTCCTCATGACTTTGTCTATCTGAATGTTATAGTCCAACGGTTTGGAGAGCTCGATGCATAATTTGGAGAAAATATTTGGGAGATCCAAGAGCTTGAAAAGGGACAAGTGAAGAGACTCATCGACAGAATGATAGGATTAGTGTGTGACCTACGACAGCTAAGCTTCGAGATAGATAAATTCAGAAACCAGGTCATGGAAATGAAGGATAAGCTCAGCGTGTCGATGGATCAACATCGATTTTTTTACTTTCATACTTGTGAAGATATGTTCTCCCAGTGGTATGATTATGATAAGGAAAATCCTATGATATAACTGGAGCTCACTAATGGTTTTCATGTGAACATGAACCACTTTATATTTATGTTTTCTTTAGTTAAACGAAGGTTTTTTCTATTTTTTCCATGTGGTTTTTTTTATAAATAAAGAGGTTGACCTCGTTTTGAAATCTTGACAGTTTTGTAATAAGTGAAGATTCAAACAAAGAATTATTTTGAAGTCTAATTAAAAATATCATGTAGAGCCGAAGACAGTTTGTTGCCAAAGCTTGTGGAGTAACATAATTTGTGGATTGTTTTGCTTTGTTTTTTACTACTACAAGCGATTTAGTAAGATATTAATTGTGTTTAACTTATCTTGAAACGTCACAGTCACTGAATATACATTGGCATGAATGTCATGGTGTTATGAAATTGTGTTATACAGTAACTAAAATCATTTTAGGTTATTGTCGTTTTTGCATGTATCTTCCTTTTCTTAGATGATGTTTGTTGCTTGATCAATAAGGAAATATTATTGTTTGATATTGGTTGAAGAGTGGTGTCATCTACATGCTATTGGCAAGAGGGTAGCCTAAACCCACCCTTCTTAAGAATTCAGTCATCAAACACTTAATAAATGAACATATAAAGAAACAGAAAACACTCTATAAATACCCATTCTATAACATAGTAAATCCCATCGAAACTTTTCAGACCATCCATCAGGAGAAACATGTCATCCCAAACAAGTAAGAGTTTAATTGGGCCTCATCTCTAGGAGTGATTCTTGTTGTTGAGTTAAAGGGGATTTTGAGCCCTCAATAGAATTGTCACTAGAAGGAGGGCTTGAATGAATGCATGTCTAGTAAAAATAGTTCTTTAAGAATAAGTTCATCTCAAATATCCTACAAATTCAAAACATCCCACATGCACGGCTAGTCCCTCTCAGGACAACCTTCAGATTGAAGATAACCCGACTACAAGTGAGTCACCGCACGTTGAACATAGTTCATACCTTCACGTAAAATTACCTTACATGATCCCTCATGAATAAATTGATGTTTTTATAAGGATTACTAGAGATTAAGCTCAATATATCGAAGCATTATCATTAGCCCTATTTCTCCCCCGCGGGAAGCAAACTAGAAGACCAATTGTCGATACCCCAGATCACACCTTTGTTCATACGGTTGAAGATTTGATATATTTTTCTCTTACTGAAATAGACCAACCTCTCAGTTTCATTTCTGAAACTCCTCTCTTCACCCCACCATCAAGTACCTATTCTAGCACAGATGATTCGGAGTCTAAGGAAGCAAGTTCTAATTCAGAAAATTCAGATAATGAGTCAGATAATATGGAAAATAACAATGAAGAAGTTAAGTAGGGTAACGACCAACCTACAAACAATCAGCAATGATTGGACATGTATTTCCTAACCTTACCAAGGAGATTGAATCATTTTCCTAGGAACCCAGAAAAACTTCTCCCAAAATTTGATCCTGAAACCTCCAGCTTACCCTGAGGATCATATCTAGAAATTTATATTGGCGATAAGATTAATGAATGTACAACATGAAGAAATAGTATGCATACTTTTCCCTTATACCTTTAAGAACTCTTCTTCAACATGGTATTTCAACCTCCCAGTTGGATCCATTAACAGTTGGAAAAAATTTCAGAATGATTTCCTAGATAAATGTGTTGAATAAATGACTATCGGGTCCCTGATGGCTCAAATTTTATTTGCCACTATGGGCCCCAAGGAGAAATTCAAGTACTTCAACCAAGATTTCACAACTATGCTCAACAAGTTTCAAACATATGGCAAGCCCTCCTAATAACTACAAATTGAGGTGTACGCTAACGCATTATCGACCTCTATCTCCATGTTCATTAAGAGGGTCGCTAAACCTAATCTTGCCAAAAACTTTGAGGAAGCCAAAATTATTGAATTTCAAATGAAAGGTTGTAAATATAGTCAGATTTATTTATTAAAGAAAGAAACTAAATAGCCACCTAGGCGAGGGATTTTTTTAACATGGTCGCCTGGAAAACAAATTGAACATAACACGGAAAAGGAAAATGTAGATATGGAAATATTACAAAGGATGGTTAAGAAGTTGTCCAACGATATTGTATACATGAAGAGAAATGTAGGGGAAGGAACATCAAACCCTAGGCCATACAAACTTTTCTTTAGAAAAAATCCACATTTCAAGGCCCTAGGGCCCCCTCATGCCAACTTGAACATTGACTTGGGAGAAGCCACCTCATATTCATATTCTAACTATCATCAAGAACATCATGCAGAAAGGGATTTCCCTCAATGGGCGAATGTTATGAATCTGTTGGTGAATTGTTTATTGGACGCTTGTTCCCTAACCGAACAAACCAATGATCATACATCAAATAATGTAGAAAATAAAGTTAGTGAACCATCTAAGAAAACAGTTATGGTTCTATGAGATGTCAGTCACACATCATCTTTTGATGTTCCTACAGAAGAAGAAGAATTTCCTGAAACTCTGGCAGTCCAAACTAGGATCAAGGCACCCATCCTTCAAAACCAACCTACCATTGCACAAGCTCCTAAGAGAACCCCAAAATATTCTACTTTAGCTCAACCACCCCACCACTGAGTTATAGCCTGAGGTTCCCAGCTCACGAAATAATAAGCTATAGTATAACATGGAAGAAGACCTGAAGAAATTTAAATTTAACATTTCAGTGATGGACTTGTGTAGAATTCCTCAACATAAATATTCACTATTGCAAGCCATGGATGAGGACGGAAAACTCATGTCAAATACAAGCCCACATTCAAGCTTGGGTAGAGGAATCATTGAGGTGATTCAGAAGCATAACATGAATGTAATGATGGATGATAAGAATTCTATCTCATATGTTCCACCTTTCCTATTAACCTTTGAAATTTATAACAGGAACATGTAATATTGTTTGGTTGACTCTGGTTCTTCCTCCAATGTTATGAATCTTTCAATATGCAAGAAGTTAAATTCTACCCCTATTAGAAATAAAGATATTTGATTGTTTTTCCATAGACAATATATCAATATTTTCACCCAACCATAGGCACAAAGGCCACCTTCGAGCACCTTACCCTTGACAGACAGAATAATTTTGGAATCAGAACAATATCCAACCAAGGTAGTGCACCTTTCTCCAAGGGTAGTGCACCAAGAAAGAATAACCAAAGAACAAGCAGAAAGTCCAAACCATAACTAAGAGAAAGTCCAACCAAAATCCAAAATCCTAGTTGTAGTAGCTACAATTGCACTCCCTCTCCAAACTTGCACAACACTAGTATTATGCAGTCGTGAGTGAGTGAGTGTCAAATGAGCTCTAGTTCCCTCTATTTATACTTCTCTATCTTACTTGACTGGGCTGACTTCTCTTTTTGGAGGCTAATAATTCAATATTAAATATTATCTTGAGTCGACTTGTCTTCTAGGGTTATTATCCAACGTTTTAGGGTTTCTCTTGCTTCCCAGAATAATCTAGTCTTGTCAAAGGTTACATGTGGAGGTTAATACCTCTCGTAGCTACCATAATATCAACACTCCCTCCTAGATAGGTAGGTATTAAAGGTAATGGTATTGAGCATAAATAGACCATTTAAGCGGTAGCATCATCATAGCCACACAGGATATCTTATGATCACGTAGATCAACTCACGAGAAACATCATCACTATCAGTATCATCTAATAGCATCAACTACATCATCTCTCAAATCCATACTCCATCTAAGTAATCGGTCATGATGTTGAATAATTCACTCACTCCACAGAGTGATATAAGGACCATTCTTCTAACCTGGACATACGTCCTAGAAGAATGATTGTCCCAATAGATGTTGAAAGCTACGCCATGGACTACAGAGACCATTCATATAGGAATGTCAGTCACAGACAATTTTCTAATCAGTTCATATGTACCATAGAGATCCATATCTACCTATATGCCTTATAAAATATCGGTCCTAAACCATTTTCCTAATCAGGCTACAATTTGTGCCCTAGGAAAATACCAGTCCATCATACATCAACAAACTATCAACCTAGTCCATTCTCCACAGAGAGAATTCATGTCCACCAGCAATTTGTTATGTCTATACCATTATATGCCTGGAGAATTTTTATCCACTAGCACACTGACTATCCATCTAGATGGAAATCAACTCCAACACTAGTGGTAGTCTCCATGGCACTCAGATAGTAACTTCATATTATTTCTATAATTCCATCCAATAGAGCACAATTGTGTATATCCATAGTAGTATAAAACTATTATCCAGTATTACACAACCACTCCTAGTAGCACATAGCTACTAACCAATGACACACAGTCACTACCAGTGGATCACATCCACCACAGTAGCATACAACTATTTGTTGATTAAGGTTGGTTGTCATTGATGTCAACCCTTGAAGAAATACCCATAGCACAAAGGTTTGGGTAATGGACCCAATATTGTTTGATGTAAATATGACTCATTATTGTTTTATCATTGTTTATAAGAAGTAAATATGGATGAACTCCAAAGTGGTCCCCTTATGGTGAAAGCCCTCACGGGAAGACGCTTTGTGGAGTAAGAGAACCCATGCTTAATTGTGGAATAATGAGATGAAGGAAAGTGAATTTGTCAGGTAAAATATTCTATATGGATAGTGCTTGTCATGTCATTTCTGGTGGTATGTGGAACGTCACATATTTCCTCACGGTTAGAGAGTTATGACCATGAGAAGTTGGAGACCCTAGGTTTGGGTAATGGACCCAAGTTTGTTTGATGGATAACGGTATGAGTTATAATATATTTTCAGATAATACTATTCTATATGGATAGTAAATTTCATTCCATTTCTGGTGGTATGAGGAACTTCACATAACT
>JASDQU010585945.1:71459-85079 GCA_032191745.1 Picea mariana | reverse complement strand
AAAGTAAGTACATCATCCTTCTTCTCTTGTCCATTCAATACTTTAGAACTAAGGTAAGAGTAGTATTCTGTCACAGTTTGTTCCAGATCCAGGTGGATCTGGGGATATTGGTCTGTGTCCGCACTCACGAATTTATCCTTGAACAACCATGCATAATAGTTATGGTAAAGTACAACCGCCAAGTTCCACATCTGTTCAAACAATCATAGCATAGCTCAAAAACCATATCGGTTGGCCAACCAAAGAATCAAATGATGAGTGTTATGCCAACGCGCCAAATCAACTATAGTTTTTCAAACCATTGACATTCAACGTGAAACCAACCCCAAATGTTAACCATGTGCCATTGAATAAATCAAAAGTTTTAAACCATTGTGCCAATCGATACTCATAAAATTGACAATCCAAGAGCTATAAAAAGATTAACATAAGGATCACATCATATATAAAAACAAAAATAAATCATGGCCCCTATGCAATTCATAGAATCAATGATTAGGCAAGTCACAAAAAGTATAAGTCTACATGCTCAATGCCTCACAAAATTAATAAAATCAAGTTATGCAATCAATATAAGAATGTCCAAATAGGCATAATTTGAAAATCCTTTCAACCACATAACGATAAACCAAAGGTAAGTGCCATAGAAAATATCGATAAAAAGATGATGACAGTTCAAATAGTGATCGAAATGTGACCTCGAAAGGAGAAGTTTTCACGCTTACAATCGTGAAAACTTAATGGAGACAAATTTGCAAGTGTCGCAAGAAATGAAAATATCGTCTATTTGAATAATGCGATGACAATTTGAAGTTCGGAAGACATAGGTGTAGGCATCTTATAGGACAATAGAAAAAATTGAATGGGTGTCAACAATGGCGACACACTGGTAGAAGTTGTTATCTCTGTCAAAAGAAATAAATTTAGATTAGGATAGCAAAGAAAATTTCAACTCAAAAACAACAACCAAAAAATCGTACAAACATCATCATTTACCATCTTTTCCAGCAGTGTTTTAAAAGATGAAAACCAATAACAGTCTTAAGATCAGCGAGTCATGATATTAATGATAAAATATTCAATACTATTGGCATGGCCACTGCTGCCAGTAGGCGTCCATAGCCTCGACAGAGTTTCCATTTAACCCACTCTGACATCTATATCATGTCAAGAAGTTCTAGATCATAATAAAGGACATTAAAGAGGTTTCTCATATTTTTTTACAGATTTTCATGTACTCGACATTGCTTCGCTACCAGCAGGCCTGTTCAGTACCCCGACGAAGTTGTCTTGGCACCATGCATGCATTTACCCGCTGCCATTGGACCTGTTCAGTATCCCAACGGGTTTACAAGCACTTCCCATAGCTCTTATTAATATTTTTATTTTGTTTTTCTTTTGTAGATAGCTGAGCGGGGTGACGCTGAAAGTCTTGATATCTTAGCATATTTTTTAGACTTCATCAGAATTTTTTAGCACTGTTCTTTATTTATCTCCAGAAATGTTTTATTTATAAAAACAACTTTCTACGACAGGGAGACATCTTTCTGAGTCATTCCTTTACGGAAAAGGGACAGCGTAAAAAGATAATAGATGATCATGACAAACTTTGCTAAGAGATTGAAATCAATAAAATTCTTTCAAACACAAATTTTTTTCAACATATATATCAATTTCAATATATCACTGATTTTGGTACAAACTTTCAGAAGTTATTTCAGCGAAGAAACTTTTCTTTGTCTTTGTCTGAATGGCTTAGTGCACAGGTATGCGTATTTTTCAAAAAAAAAAGAAAAAAGAAAAAAAACTGATTAATTCAAATCAAAATCAAAACAGAAAGCAAACGAAAAATGCAAACAAGAAACGAAATATTTACATAATATACAAGGGTAATTATCAAGCAAAGTATCTTTTCAGGGCTTGGCCATTCACCGGATAGGTGTTAAGCTGCCCTTCAAGATTCTGTAATTGAAAGGAACTAGGACCCAACTTTTCAGCAATTAGAAATGGCCCAAGCCATAAGTTTTGAAACTTGGTGTGCTCACCCTTTCCTTCGTGTGGTTTTTCCCACTTTAAGACGAGATCACCTACTTCAAAATTCCTATCAGAAGTAGAATTAGAATCGAAACAACTTTTAATCAATTGTTGATGTTGGTCTAACTTACGCTTAGCTTGGGATCTTACTTCTTCCAACTTCATCAAAGCGTTAATTCAGTTTTCTAAAGGGGGACAATCTTCTTCTTGGACCTTTTGTGACAACTGAAGCGAAGGAAGAAGAATGTGAGGTGGCAGAATGGCTTCTCTACCATAAACGAGAAAAAAGGGGGAGTTACCTATAGCGGCTTTGGGTGTCACCCTATCAGCCCATAGTGCGTTCAGCAGTGCATTGTGCCAATTCTTGTGATTTTTAGCCACGGTTCTCTTGATAATTTTGATCAAGTTCTTGTTTGTTGATTCTGCTAAGACATTGCCCTGAGGGTAATAACTAGCAGAATACTTTAGCTTAATTCCTTTCTCCAAAGAAAATTCGCTCATTTCAAGAGAAGAAAAGTATGAAGCATTATCAAAGACTAGACAGTCAGGGATACCTAAACGGGTGATAATATTCGAATTTAAAAAAACGATCACCTAACCTGTGTTAACAGTTCTTAGCGCAGTAGCTTCAGACCATCGTGTAAAGTAATCTGTGGCTGTCACAATATACTTGTGCTGTTGCGAGGACGAAGGATTAACAGGACCTATAATGTCAAGGCCCCATTGCTAGAAAGGAGAATCTACTGAGATGGGTTGCAAGGGAAAGGATGGTTTTTGCAACCACCCTGATGTTTTCTGACAGATGATACATTTACAACACAAGGCATGGGCGTCCCTAAAGAGCGTGGACCAGTAGTAATCGGCTCTTAAAACCTAATGAGTAGTGGTGTCACCACCGAAGTGACCACCAGCTTCTTCTGCATGCAACTCGAGCAAGAATTTTTCTCGAGGCAATGCATCAGTACTTCGTCAAAATTATGATGAGCTAAGGCACTATGTGTTTTGATAAGAGATTGACGAACGATCTCTTGGATGTCACCACCTGTAGGATTAGGAGTTGCTGGCTCAACTGTGATCTATGGATCGTCGGTTGAAGTAGTTGTTGTTTGAGGGGGAATATTATCTTGTGAATGGCTTCTAGTCACTATAGGTGAGCGATTAGGGGGGGGAGGAGTCTTGCGACCGCCTCGTGCCATTAATTAAGTTCAGGCCCTCCTTCTAGCGCCATTTGCTGACAGGCGAAATTGACCGTCTGTCAACTGAGAGAGTGGAACCGATCCAGGGTTGTCTAATAACCCAAGCTGTTTGGAATGAGCCACCCTGATGGGTTTAACAGCTCCGTTGGCCGTTCTAAGGTCTTAAGAAAACCAAAGAGAAAACTAATCTAAACTAACTAATCTAACTAAAACTAAACAAACTAACTAAAACTAAATAAAACAAACTAACTAAAACTAAATACAAAAAAATAAACTAACTAACAATAAATAAAACAAAATATTACTAACACTAAAACAAACTAATACACTAATCTAATTAAAATTAACTACTAAAACAAACTAAAACTAAAACAGAACTAAACTACTCTAATAACTATATATACACAATCTACTAATTACTACTATACTAATTCTACTAATTAGCTTATTGTACTATAACTTATTCACAAATATACAATATCTACAACTGGCAGATTTAAATAAAACCTGTAAAACTCATGTGCTTTCTGCCCTAAGACAATTAGAGATATTTTTTGATTTTTATAATTTTATGAACAAGAAATAGAACTCACTGAAATTAAGTGATCTAATATACTAAACACACATATATATCTAACTAAACTTATATCCAAGATAAACTACTAATAAGATACTAAACAACAAACTGACCTAGAAACGCTCCAGATTTGTCCTGTGTATGATGACTTCGAAGCTGGTCGGAGAAAGGAAACTCGCACCGAATGATCCAGAAGCTTCTCATAAATGATAGGTTGTACTTCTCTTTGAGTTGTTTACAGGACAAACAAGACATAAAATATCATAACAATTATATGATTTATAAATCTCTGCAATAAGGGAAACTTGTTATGCAAAAACTTATACTTAATAATTCAACTTATGAAGAAGAGAAATCTGTCATTCACAAACTGAATCAAACAATTGCTATGTTTTTTAAATGCTAGAAGAAATCAGATATGGATTATATTGATCAAATTATATCATTTGCAAAAGACTAAGATAGCTAAAGTAGTCATTAACCAAATGCAAATTGATACATGTAAACATAAAACAAAATATTGATATTATGAAAAGCTAAAGTTGTAGCAGAATATCAAATTCTGTCTCAGTCTGTATTAAAATTCCATAACCTTGTTCTCCCACGAATGAGGATCATTATTATTACAAAAATAATAAGTATTTATAAGTTTTTTCACAGGGTAAAACCTCCCTGTGGATAGTATCAAACTGTTTACATAATCTGGGAAGATATTCCCAAAATCAACTAAACTAGGAACTAAAATGAAACTAAAATATTTCAAATATCCTCTAAACTGTCCATCCAATCCAATGCAATTTCGAATTCACCTAAAATGGACCAAAAATAACAAATTAGAGAGATATTTTATGAGCAAAACAATAAAAATCTGATTACACAGACTTAGCTACAGAATCATCTGATTCTGTAGCTAATCTAAAATAATATACATAATCGAAATTGAAATCAAATCAAATCTTTTAAAAGAATTAAATCCAATTATCTTCCAATAATAAAAAATGAATCATTTAAGATTCAAATGATTTTATCATTCAACAGTAAACAGGATCAAAAGTGATTCAACCGAACACAGAGATAGGAATACTCTGTTGTTTCGTTACCACAAAATCGGGTCTTCAGATTCATAATCGAAAAATAATAAAATTATTTCATATCCAATTGAAACTGATAATGAAACATATTATATGTGATACGATCTAATCCAACACAACCATTTCCCACTTGTTATAGCTGTAACGATATAGCAACAAGATTCAAATCATTTAATCGAATGCAAACAAAGAACGACTTTGTTTCGATTATCGTTACAAGTCGAGTAAATGAAATCACATGTAACAACATCATAATCGTGTCTCAACAAATCGAATGAGATCATTTTGATATTCAGCCGAAAACATAACAAATAGCAAATGCTTCGTTATACTTGCATTGAACAGGATGATCACGATAACTATAAATCAAAAAGATTTAGGCTATGAATGAATTCAAACCATAACTAACACATAACCAAAACGTGACAGGATCAATCAAACAGGATTTGTCATAGATTTCGATTACTGATTCTTGCACAGTCAACAGACAGGATCGATTAATTTTGATCACAATCGTTTTAATCAAACAGAACGTAACAGAGTTTGACCGATTCATTTCACAATTTAAAATACAGAGCATCAATTATAATCTGAAATCGATTCGTAAAACGAATTTGCCAACTTAGAACAAAAATGAATCGATTTAGCTAAGGATTTTCACCCAATTGTTATGATTCAGATTCATTTCCAATTCGAGCGTGGATGTCATTTGAGCGTATTGTTTTTATCAAAGAAACAGGGTCAATTAACTTGGAATCAATCAAATATAGAACAATATCGTAACAGGTATCCTCCCGAAACATTTACCAGTCCTAGCATACCAATGATAATGAAATCGAATCCTGGTAAGATTGTAACAATCAAACTCAAGAAAACCGTTTATCAACTATAGCACACAGATCATAAACAAATCCAATCTGAGTATGATACAAACCCAATCATTTGGAGGCAAACCATTAATTTTATAAACTAGTCAATCAGATCTCAAAACATACCACTCGAATCCAATCGAAATCTAATGATTACTAAACTGGGCTAACCATATCATATATTGAATCGAAATTTGTTTTGTTCAAAGCCAGTCCATATATAGAATGTATGCAATGTAACAGAATCATTCGATGATGTGAACAGAGCTGTTTGAAAACTAAATCAAAAACATTACATTCACCTATATTATTTACATAATGAAATGAAATTTTCCATACCTGTGTAGCAATGAGGCTGTTCAATTATACCAGCTTGGAATTAACAACAGCCATGGCTGATTCCACATTTTTAAACAATATGGATCCGGTCGTCTTTTGTTTCTTATCAGTCGCTTGTAACTTGGCCTTTTGACTGGTAAGGGTTGCAATCTAGTCCTCCAAAGATTGATTCTTTGACTGGAGAATCGGAACATCATTGTAGTATCGCTCTAACCATGCATTGCATTGATCACAGGGTGACACTGTAGGTTTAGAAAGAGAAGGAGAGGGTTTGGATAAATGACCGGGGGTTTCACAAGGAAACTTAATGCCTGGTTAGTTAGGGTCCTCCTGTAGGCAGGGGGGTATGTTTGACACAAAGTTATACGAGGGTTCGGCACACAAACCTTGCGAATAGGGGTATTCACTAGCTAAGAAATGCTCCACTTCTGAATCGGAGTCCTCGCTCAACATGATAGGGTTTGGATCGACAGGAGGTTTTGGCTTATTTCTTACCATCCGTGAAATTAAACGTGCATTCTTTTTCCCTTTGGTGTTTGCAGTGAGGTTTGCTTTGTGCTTTTTTCCCATAGGCTTAACAGTCTCAACACTCTTAGTCACAATGTGGGGTGAGTCGATAGGAAGGTCAGCCGAGGGTTCAGGTAGAAGGATATGGTAGGGTACTGGGGGTACAACCTTGGCCTCGCTCACCAGTTGTTTGTCGACCTGTGTAAGGTTCGAATCCCCGAAACCATTGCGAGCTACGAAATTGCTCCAACAATCCCCGTGCAGACTCAAATGACAGACAACAATAAGCTTTACCAGCCCATAATGAAAAAGGCTACTATCAGCCTGGTTTCTTTTGTACTTCTTTGACATTTTAAACAGGCTTCTATGCAAATAATAGGGCATATTGAGCTGATAACCCATAAAAACCATAAGCAATCGTAGGTGGTGTAGTAACACAAACCCATATCGACCCTCACAGGTGATAAACTGTTTGATTATCATCAATAAATCGTGCCAACATTGTTTAAGCATGGTCACGGGCCTACCTCTATCACAGGAGGTGATTTTACGCGACTGGAAGAGCAGTGTCCATGGGACCTCCTCTACTTTTCAATTCTTGGACCATTGTTGTCCAGTGGTAGGTAAACCCGTAGCAAGACTGATAAACTGTTCATCAATTTCCAATTGAATATCGTCGACCTTGGCTCGACAACCATCAAAGGTCATGGCAAATTGTCGAGTTACGTGGAGGTTAAAACCCTCGAATCTTTGTATAAATGGAAGCCACCCATTTTCCTCGAGGTCACTGTGGGCACTGTCAAACATCAACAGAGTTTGGCTCCCATTGGGTTCAGCTCGGACGACTGGTGCCATGAATTGAGCACATGGTAAGGGTTTGGTTCGAATTCACCAATGCACAGGAGCAGGGCTATTCGGTCTAACAACAATGAATGATCAAAGGGGGAAAGCATTAATGCACGCATGCGAGGGTGGTGGAGTTATTCACCACCATGCATAATAGTTATGGTAAAGTACAAACGCCAAGTTCCACATCTGTTCAAACAATCATAGCATAGCTCAAAAACCATATCGTTTGGCCAACCAAAGAATCAAATGGTGAGTGTTATGCCAACGCGCCAAATCAATTATAGTTTTTCAAACCATTGACATTCAACGTGAAACCAACCCCAAATGTTAACCATGTGCCATTGAATAAATCAAAAGTTTTAAACCATTGTGCCAATCGATACTCCTAAAATTGACAAGCCAAGAGCTATAAAAATATTAACATAAGGATCACATCATATATAAAAACAAAAATAAATCATGACCCCTATGCAATTCATAGAATCAATGATTAGGCAAGTCACAAAAATTATAAGTCTACATGCTCAATGCCTCACAAAATTAATAAAATCAAGTTATGCAATCAATATAAGAATGTCCAAATAGGCATAATTCGAAAATCCTTTCAGCCACATAACGATAAACCAAAGGTAAGTGCCATAGAAAATATCGATAAAAAGATGACGACAGTTCGAATAATGATCGAAATGTGACCTCGAAAGGAGAAGTTTTCACGCTTACAGTCATGAAAACCTAATGGAGACAAATTTGCAAGTGTCGCAAGAAATGAAAATATCATCTATTTGAAAAATGAGATGACAATTTGAAGTTCGGAAGACATAGGTGTAGGCAGCTTATAGGACAATAGAAAAAATTGAATGGCTGCCAACACATACCTTATTTTTCATGTTTGATGTCGATCCCTTTTCACGCTTGGTCATTCTTTGAATGCAACTCTCCTCCCAATGTTGACCTGCATTCACTAAAGAAAATAAAACAACTCCACATGCATTTGATCTATGAACTAACGGACTAGATATTTAATCAATCATACAATCAATATTCCAATAATGACAATCTCATATGGTGGGACGGGAAAATAAATTATTTTATTAACTTCACAATGATACCTTAAAATGATGAAGTTGGCCACTGCTCCTCAATCCTGATCCTGGGATCTTCTTCTACTGTCTTATAACTTCTTTTCTCTATACTTCTCTTTGCACAAGGATGGCTAAAGGTTGGGACAAAGGGAATGCTCAATCGGGTATAGTTTCTTTACTATGATTCTCCTCTTCCAAATGGGACCTCTAACCCTTCTTTTATAGGCCAGAAGAAGCTAGGTATTTGGTCAAATGTCCTACCATGCATGGTCAAAAGGTTTAGTTAACTTACCCAAAGCTATGTGTTTCATCAACAATTTTCCTTTTTTAGTGCTTTTGTAGGTACACACGGGCTGTCTTAGGTCAGCTAGTGTGTACACACATGCAATAATGTAGCAGGGCGTGTGGGCCTTTATAAAAGGGGTTTTTAAGAAGAGTTGTTCAACAGTGTTTTGGCAAAGAAGGAATTTGAGATGGCCTGATGCCAGGTAAGCATGTCTGGTGCAAATTAGGGTTATAACAGAGACCAAAATAATGTGTAACATAGACTAGGCTACAAGATGAAACTCACTTAATTCCCCTTCTCTGCCACTACAACTTCATGGAGAACATCTAATTTTTAATCAATATCTTGAATTTATTCAAACTTGACCTGTTTCTCTAGAGGATTGGTGATGGATTTAGATTTAGAATTCATTTTATTAATATGTTCCTATATCTCCTCAAAAGGTAGGTTCTTCCACTCCAACAAACCCATCCAATCCTACTCAACAGTGAAGATTTATTTTATCTTAGTTGTGTCTTTTTTATTGTACCTTGGTAGAAATGACCTCATAAACTAAGTTCCATACATGTCCCATCAATTTCTATTGCTACTAAATCCTTTGGCTTTGGGTGTGAACCAATTGTTCTTGTAATTCGCTTACATGTTGATGCAACTATTTCTAGGATGCACATACAATCTCTAGGAATTCCACATGTTAGTGGTATGTAATTTATTCTAATATATGTAGGTAAAACTACCATAAATATAGTCACATACCCTATAATATAACCTCAAAAACTTCAACCTCATGCTCCACGTTTTTTGATATTTCCACTCATGATCATACTCTTGAGTGACCTTGGCAAGATAGAATTGTAATTGTTGATGAAAAACCTATAATTACTCATTTTCAATATCCACCTTGGAAATCCATTGTTCTACCCCATATAAGGTCAACCTCATCAGCCATAGTAGATTAGTAATGGACCAAGATCGTATCTCTAAAAAATAGGTTTCTTGGCTCATTGGTGGTAACCAATTGAAGGCTTGTCTACTAGAAATAGAAGGGTTTGAATGCGATGGTGTATGAAGCACGACCTTCACATATTTCCTAGCCACCTAATATGATTTCACCACTCACTCTTGGGTGGAAACTATAAAAAATGGGACCATTTCCATGTGATCCTCGCAAATACGTAACATTGCCTAGCAATGGGAAGGGTCATGCATGTGTTTATCAACTTGTGCCATGGTGCATAAATCCTGTAGTGTTGATAATTGAGTAGGAGTACCACTAGATATATTCTTATGGAAATCCTCTTCCTTTGCCTCCTCCATTGACTCATCTTATTGTGCTCCTATATCTCTTGAGAATTCACCAAAATAGAGAAGTTCAAGTGATGGTTCATATCTACTTCCTCCTTCTCCTAAGAGGCATCCAACTACCTTTATCATTTATTGTTCAATGACCTCCCCAAACCATATATTTTCCACATCTCTAGGATCTGTATATGTCTCCTTTGTTGGCTACTAGTGAAATCCTAGAGACAAAGGGGTAGTCTATGCTACTTTATTTCATATTGGGACTCCTAGAACATTGAGTATGGACTTGTACAAATCATCCTCAATGGTGATAATAGGAGTCTTGCACTAGTATTCTCAAATATCATATAGGATTTTAATGTCTCATCAGTCAAATATAGTCCATTATAATTGTGAAATTTCACGAGATCATTTAAAATTGTGATAGATACCATTAATTATTGGGAGGTCACAACTAGAATATTTTTTGACCTAGCTAAGATTGCTAAATCTGAAACTACAATGGGAGAATGGATCAATGGATTGACCACTTTCTAATTTTTTTTTCATCACCCATTATAAACTTAGTCACCTAACTTAGACAGTCCTCCAAATCCTTCCCATAGAATGAAAATGAGTCTTAGATAGGGTACATTAATCTAGTATGCAATGTAGATGAGTAGCAAGAATAGCCTAGTTGATATTTAGAGTTGGAATTGGAATCCAAGATAACCTTTATTTCCTTCTTATTTTGTGACATCTTATATTTGATGAGAACATGCTTCATCCTCGAGCCCTTAGTAGAAATTTTGGGCAAGATGTAGACTATCCTTATTGGTTTCTACAACTTATTCACCTTGGTCCATGAGGAAACCTCTTTGTCAAAAGAAATCTATGTCACGTAATATGGTATGGTTATCTCCTCTCAACCACACAAAGTTATGGTCTCTAAACATGCATATATAAACCTTTCCTTAATGCACATTCAACAACGCATGCAAAAACCAAAGAACCTAGTTGGTGGTGTTGATCATGCGATCATACCACTTGGAAAATGCATCATCATTGAAGGATATGTTTTGGTAATCATTGTAACTCTTCCATGGATTATACTATAATGAAATAATACATTAGTCTAGAATTGAGTGAAACACATGGCCCTGTGGTAGCATCCACTTCCACATGGTGAATGCAAATAACAGGTACCCAAAGATGAAGTATGTGATAGATGCATCGGTATTTGAATGGGCCTCTAACAAATCATTCATTAAAAAATCACACCAGTTGATCTTGGCTCCTTATATATAAATATCTATCGCATAATGTGTATCTAAGGTGCATTCACCCTTGGCATACTTGTGCATGATACGATAAATAATTAATCGATATGAGAAGTGAACATGTGTGATTGTTCAAGATAATAATAGCTCTATGACCTCCTCTCCTTGTTCCATATAATTAATACAAGATAGGATCCCCTTTCAATTGGCCATGCTTTCTTTCCCATAGAATGCATTAGTGGCATCTTCCCCTTCCATTGAGAGACCCATTAGCACATGGATGTCCTACACATATAGATGGGGTATGATCTATCTAGCAAGATAATATTTTTTCGTGTATCCTACTAATTAAAAACTTGGTACTTTTCATCACATCCCTAGTGGTTTCAAAGACTGGACACCCATAGTGGCTCAAAAGAAAGATTCCAAACCATTGTGAATTCCCTAGAATTAAATGGGATGTGATCCATGAAGAGTGAAATATTAATATCAAGAAAAATGTCCCCATCCATGAAATCATTATCGACCAACCTGGTCTTCTCCACCTTGTTGCTCAAATCCCCCATGATTTCCACCAGAGGATCATAACACTTAGAAAGAAAAAAATCCTTTGATCTCACAACCAATTATTTACTTACTGATGTGTTTCTCATAGATGGAAACTTATGTTGATACATAAATATAACTATAGAGAAAACATGAGGGAAACTATGAACACTGGTACCAAATTCTTTGACTTGTCATGGAACCAATGTGACTTATTTCTATACACAAAAACACAAAGTGAGAAACTAATTGAGGGTGGGATAGTTAATGACTCTTGCTACATTAAAAACTTAAACTAATAATGATATTTATCCAAGCATGCAATGACTCATGCACCAACCCATTCATAACTTCGACCACCTGAATTAAATTTGACACAACGATTAATGGGACACATATAATCAATGTGTAAAGTTTATTTATAACACGTTTACCCATAATCATTGTAATTCCAAATTAAACAAAATATATACCAACTACCAAAATCGAATGGGAAACCCAAACATCCATAGACCACACTTGTGAGAAACCTGATAGTTTCATAAATAACATGACTATAGTGACACTTTGTTTTTAATTATCCTCAACCCTCAACATGAATTATCTTGTCTTCTTGCCAACCACAAAGGATCATCCAATTTTGAATTGATTACTTATTGAACTAAAATACTTAGGTCCCTTGATCACAAATTCTAACTAAGACTTGAATTGAAATAACCAGACACACAAAAACCTACAGATAAATGAACAACAAACTTAATTGACTCAAACAAACATGAAAATCACACCAAAACTAAATTCAAAATTATAATTGAAATACCCTACCCCACTCCATTTAATGGGAGTGAATTAGAACATCTTCATGGAACTAAAAATTAGGGCTTTGGGCAGGCACCATCATACTTCTAGGTCTAAGGATGCCATCAATCTAGGCTAACGAAATTGCACTTGAATCCTAGATTTCCACAACTATAAACACCAGTGAATTTCAATCTTTCTTGGGTTCCTCAAATATTTTTTATTATACAATAAAAAAAGTTCCACTTCAGTAAAAGTCTTGACCCTGATATGGTGTCCATGCCACGTTTTTTGCTGAGTCTTCTTTACTGATTTTAAGTCAGCGATAATTTTTCTTTCCAAAGAACGATTTGGACAATTTTTTTTTGAAAAAGGATAAATTATCGAGAGAAATCCATATCTATAGTTATTTCCTTCACATACTACAGAAAAAGTTACATAATTTTATCTAAATTCCATGACCCTCTTTTGAGGAAAAAAATCCTTAAGAGTTAAGGAAGAAAACAAATGTTGTCCCCAACTGAGTCATCAATTTTGTTGTGGATAAATCCGCCCTAAGGATAGGCCATATGAGCTTACTTTTAAACCTTTTTCATTCTCACTAAACCATGAAAAAGACACTTTGATGAGCTAACTATTACCCCTTTTCATGATTGTTAAAGCATGAAAAGTGAACTGGATGTGCTCACTTTTAACTCTTTTTCATGCTCATTAACATAAAAAGACACATGACGAGATGACTTTTATCTCGTTTTTTTCTCACTAAACCATAAAAAGAAAATATTTTGAGTAAACTTTTACCTCTTTTTTAGACTAATAAAAAGACACAAAAAAGACACCTCATGCGTATACTTTTAACTCTTTCGGGATCGTAAAAACTATATA
>JASDQU010585945.1:51646-64826 GCA_032191745.1 Picea mariana | reverse complement strand
GTTAGCTTGAGTTGACCACTTGTTGTCTTCTTGACCTTTCGATTTGTCCATCACTATGTTAGTTGTACTTGGTGATTCTATCTCTTCACATTGTATCTTGGTGTATGTTTCATGTCGATTGATGGGGGATACATTAAGGTCCTCCTTCGACATATCTGTAAATATCGACTTCAACACCTTGTCTAGGAAAGGGATCTAGAAATCAAATAGCACCTTGGATCTTGCAATCCTCAGTGGCACAACTCCTCACAATCAATCATGGTTTTACATAATTAAATATTGATCAATTGATTATATGAGTGTTTGAAATCATATCCTCTATTCACACTTGTTAGATTGTACTAGGTACCTTGGGGCCCATTTTCATCATTGGCGGGTTCCCTTGCATTTGTTAATGGTATACCTCAATGACCGGTAATGAAATTGTTTCTACCATGTTCAACATCAAATAATTTATTTTCATATTGTAGATTCGTACTATTGGATTTTGGGATGAAGATAACTTGGGGTTTGGAGCCAAATTACTCAGTCACAACACCCTTTCCAAGTTGTGTATCACTTTTGTATGAGTACGTTGAAGACTTTGGAGGCACTATGTTTAGTGCTCGATGTCTTTATAATGTATATTGTGACATAGATCCACATTGTATTTTCCCATGGTAGTTGATGACATGGATCCACCATGTACTCTTTCGTGGCCATGGTATTGCATTTCATTTCATGGATCCATAGTGTATTTTATTAGTGAACATGCTTTATTTCTCTTTTGAGCATGGGTATGGATACCTTGGGGATAATCTATATATGTTGACTTGATGTCTGATTATAGGTACTCGTTGATTCCTTGATCTTTGAGTTCCTTCGTTATTCCACTTGTCACCATGAATTTTTGTAATGTCTTTTAACTGTCCTTTATTCTTTTGACCTCATACATTAGGGGGCATATGCTATACTTGAATTTGCCACCATCGGCTTTGAAAGCATGTTATTAGATGTTATGAGGCTAGAATTACACAATTGAGTAAAATTCTTATAATAATTTCACCAGGAAATAATTATTTTGTCACAATTTCATAATTATAAAATAAAAATTATTTCATAATTGAGAAAATAATCATAATGGAAAATAAAGTTCATAGTGATTTGGAGAAAACTCATAACTAAGGATGGAACTTGAAAAAAAAGCTGATGATAAAGAAAAAGTTCATAATAGGTTGGAAAAAGCTCATAATTAAGCATGGAACTTGTGTATGACTTGTAATTTCTTAGTTCACATGCCATCAATCCTATCCATGACTTGTAACCACCTAATTCACATCTCGTGAATCTTATCTCCAATCTATTCAAAATTCATATAAAAAGAGGCCAAATCAAGGAGATGGGGATCTAGAGTTTGAGAATGGTTATGTTGGTGAAATAAAAGAAGAATATCAAGTGGCTAAGGAGGAGCATTGGGAACCTAGAACTAGAAATAATGAATCCGTCGTCTAAGGTAAAAGATGATGTCCTACTCCATTTCGTATTAATATAGATTTTCATATTAATATAGATCTATGGTTTTCCCCTTTCATGTTGTTCATTTTTAATGGTAAATTCTAGCTTTGATCTCACCTTCAATAAATCATAATAGATACAAACTATATTTGAATTTCCTTAACACTTGTAGAAGTTCTAGAATTGGTATTTTTTTGTCGTTTATGTCTAGGAAGTGGATTGTAGGAGTTAGAGCTAGGATCTCAAGAGATGCATCAGCCAGACACGTGAGGAAAACCTTCAACATATAGGTATTCCATTATCTCCATTAGTGTAAAAGAAAACAAATTTAGTTATATATAGGGAAAATTATTGGGAATCTATCCTCTCTGTATTTCTTGGATAAAGGGAAGATCTAGGGGAAATCTAGCTTCTTTGTAGGCCAGATTTATCCACAACGATGTAAAGAAAACTTTCTTAAATGGAGATTTGAAAGAGAATGCCTACATGTCTCAATAAGAAGGATTTGTTGTGAAGGCTTAAGAACATAATGTATGCAAGCTCATCAATTCTTTGTATGGCCTAAAGAAAGAACCTCATACATGGTATTAAAACCTAACCGAACATATTTTGAAGATCAATTTCAAGCACTTTAATCTTGATGATGAAACTTTGCTTGTCAAGTAATTTGGAATAACTGTTGTATATCTTATGGCATGTGTTAATGATATTTTGATAATAGGGAACACTAAAGAACATATTGCAACCATAAATAAATAATTGAAGAAGGGTTTTGAGATGAAAGGCATGTGACAACTTCACTACTACATGGGTATTGAAGTAACTCAGAATCTAAGGTATATATTCATCTCCCAAAAGAAGCACATTGGAGAGTAATTGAATAAATTTGGCACAATTGATTTTAATCCACTCTCTACTCTGATGGAGTAAAATTTGAAGCTAACATCAAAAGAAGAGAATGAATTTGAGGATGAAACTAAATATAGATAATTGTGGGGATTTTGATCTATCTTACCACTACTACACTAGATATTTCATTTGTTTTTGGGATCCATTCTAGGTTCATGCAAAAATATTGTGAAGAACACTGGTGTGCAACAAAGAGATTTCTAAGGTACTTGAAGGGAACTCAAGACTTTGGCCTCAAATACTCTAAGGTGGAGGACTTCAAACTAGTTGGATATATAGGTTCATACTTTGATGGGGATAAGGAGAATGAAGTGCCTGCTTCAAGATACCTCATAAGTATTGGATTGGCATTTATCTCTTAGAGATCACACACATAGTTTGCTCTAGCATATTCCACTGCAAAGACAAAGTATGTTTCCATTGTGTAGGAAACAAAGGAGATTTTGTGGCTCACGAAGATACTAGAGGATTTCTAGGAGAAATAAGTGAATTCTACTTCACTTTTGATTGAAAATACTTATACAATTAATTTCTCCAAGAATCCTAGATTCCATGATAGAAAAATCACATCAACACAAATAAATATCCGATTCGACATCAAGTAGAGGCCAATACCATTCATTTGACACATTGCTCCACAAGTGAGCAAATTGTAGATTTCTTCACCAAATAACTTCGAAGAGAAAAGTTTGAAAAGCTCAAAAACATGCTTGGACATACAAATACTTGTTCAGATTAAGCGGGAGGATGTTAGATACCTAATCCTAGGGATTATGGTGTCTTCTAAATATTAATGTAAACAATTTTATTTAGGATAAATATGAATATTCATAGGTCAATAGGAACAATCATCAGACCTCTTGGAAGATGAAAACAAATGTCATATCTCATTGTATTTATATATGGCTCGGATTAATAAAATATCTTCATGATGAAGTTATCTACAAGCTAACTTCAGCCTCAAAGTCTGGGGATCAACACTTCTTATATCCTATGTCAAGAGCATAAAGAGAAAGGGATAATTAGAGTGGTTTCCACTATTCTAGAAAAAGGAGACAACATACACAATATTACTCTATCTACTAAGAATATCAGTTAATGAAAATTTCATATTTCATATTTTATGAGATAAAGTGAGATACTCAACACCAAAGGGATGCAACATAACAAATAGAAAGTAAAATTTCAAAATCAAATTGGTCGGAAATGGAATGGCATGAAGAAAATGAAGTTATTGTAATATCTTACATGAAATGGATACAATGAATTATAATATAATATAGAAATAAAAACATAATAGCAAAGAGGGTTCCTACTCAAGGTCTCTAGGAGGACCCTTGGTAAAACCACTAAGTGCTCAAGATATAAAAATGCATCTTTCTAATGCAAAAATTACTTCATAACCATAGAATGTTTCTTAACAATTCAAATGCAGTAGCCTCTATGAAAGTACTATGCCAAAAGAACAAATTAACAATCCTTGATTGAAGGGAAATTGTCTCTAGGATCTCTAGAATAATGGATAGTTGTTTGAAGGACGAAAATTTCCTCTTTAATTCAATTTTCTTCAATCAGAAAATCGAATTAGGACCTTATTTATTGATTGATTTGAGCAGTTGAATGTTTTGCTTCTTCGGAGGTTGGAGAGGGGGAATGATTCCCCTTTCATATAATGTACAAGTTGATGGAGATCACCTTTAGGATTCAACCTTCTTGTATATATGATTAGCACAAATTGAAGAATGCATGAATTCATCAAAATCATAATTTAAATCAAAGTTTATCACATAACTAAAAAATTAATCATTCATAATAGTTAATGTACATAACCCAATATGTTCATATTTAATACATTATTTTTTTCCAAGTAATGCAAGTTTTAGTCCACAAAAATGGTCATATCAACTACAATATGGGCCTCAAGGTTCAATTATTTTGTATCCCATCAACATGAGAGTTTGAATTTCTCTCGTGCATTAACCTAGACCACATGAGTCAAGCCTATCACCTTAAATGCGATGAAGAGATTCACCTCACTCATGTAAACAAATTATCAAATATTTTTGTGATGAAGAGATTCACCTCACTCATGTAAACAAATTATCAAATATTTTTTTGGTAAAAAATGGGTCTCAACACAAAACAATGCACTATCAATATCAATTCTAAAAGAACCAATAGGATTCAAGATGATGATGTCAAAAACAATGGTAAATAGTTTTGGAGGGAAAAAAACTAAATTTTTTATTTTATTTTCAACTTGTCTCTTTACTAACCACGTGTTGGAAGTGGTTTTGTAAATGAGTAGCTATTATGCATACTTTTAATAGGCCTATAGTGAGATAAACTAGAAATACACGAACAAAATATGTTTCATGAAAAGAAACATGTGTTTTCCATGTGTTTCTAGTTTATCTAAGTATGTGCATATTAATAGTATGCATAATGGGAGTTCATTGGATGCACAATTTATTTCCACATCTAACTAGTGCTTACAATTTATAAGTAAAAAATATGATTAACTTGGAAATTAGAATGAAGAAATTTTATATGGATTTGGGTTCTAAATTATAAGAATACCATTTTTCAGTATTTTCCAACAACTAGGGCATCCCCAAGATTCTTGTCCTCCTCCACATCCCTACTAAAAAATGAATAATGGATATAAACATAAATAAAAAGATAGCAAGCATGTGAAAAACCATAAAATTGATCAAAATGATGTCAATCAACAATTTGATATTCCAAAGAAGGAGAACATTGTTTGTCTAGACATGCTAAATGAGGAGCAAGAGACATGAATATTGAAATTTCCTCAAGAGTGATAGTTGTAAATGAAGTTTCTCCATAAAGAATAAACTAATTTCCTCTTTAAATCTTAATCTTCATAATTCTGAATATATTTAATTAGTGTGGATATATGTTTTTTTATGAAAAGTAACATATGGTTAAACCAGATTAAAATTAACATAGAGAAAAAATATAAAATTAATTTTCAAAAAGATGTAAATGATATATATATATATATATATATATATATATATATATATATATATATATATATATAATATGTCATATAAAATATAAGATTAGTTTCCAAAAAATCCAAATGATATATCTGTCACGTTACTTTTGTAAATGCATCAATGTAATGTAACTTTTATTCAAAAGATCAAAATGATATATATGTCGTATTACTTTTGTAAATGCATCAATGGAAAATGTAACTTTTACTATTTTTTTGAATGGAAATGATGAAACATTGGTTCTTTTAAAGTGTCATTTTCTCTGCTGATATTTTTCATATAATTATTGAGAAAAATACCAAATGAAAGGCATATATATTATTTCAACAGGTTAAAATACATGGTCATAACCATTCAATAAAAATCAGCAAATAGTATATATTAAGATATAAAATAGTAACTCGATTTGTACAACAAGTTGACAGATAATGCGACTGCCATTTTGATAAGATTCTTTAAAGGTCACTGAAAATGATTGCCTTTACATTATAAATATATCTCTCGCGTGCCTTCTGGGGTAGATGAAGGGACCATAAGTTTTTACACGTGAATACCATCATTCTTCTAAGTAACCAACACGTCTGCGTTGAAAGATATATATAGCATTACAAAATCTTTTTCATTATTAAACAACTTTTCATCAACTTTGCATATATATTTAATGGCAATATTCCAATTCACAGACAGATTCGCTTCATTATTTACTGCATGATTTTCTCACATGGTTAATGAAATCTATGCAGAATGCACTTCATTATTTATTCCATGATTTTCTCACGTAGTTAATTGAAACTCTGCATCATTCACGTGAATGGTTATGGAAACAGCTTCAACAAACCGCAGCTTGCCCACAGGTATAGTCTCTCTTACACAGCGTGCAACTTTAGATAAAATATTCGTACATGTATTTTTTTTTGTTTCAATATTTTCCACTTAACTTCAAACTAGTGGATCAATGGAGTTACTCAATTTTGACTTTTTGGTGGAGAAAATTGTAAAATGCTAGAAAGATTTGGGAAGAACACCATTCATTTTATTGGAGAGACTATTTTTTTATTTAAAAAGGGAAGAATCAATAATATAATTCTTTTAGAGGAGAAGGTAGTAAGAGAGGATGTGAAAATAAGAATTTCAAAGGCATGGGTAGGAATAATCAAGGTGAGAGATCTATCTTCGCTATATTTATTGTGGGAAAAATGGACATGATGCAAAGACATGTTGGATCCTATGGAAGAAGATCAATTAAAATTAGAGAAAAAAAGAAGAAAAATGTAAATCTCTCCATTCCACTCATTTTGTTAATGTTCATTGCAATATTGGGATAATTGAAGACTTGTTCAAAACTTCATTTGCTTCTTGGAGAGATGCATGGTGGTGTTACTTGGCACATGTCTTTTCAGAGATATTTCTTTGAGGAATTGAATGAAAGTGTAAAAAGTAAAGTATACTTTGCAAATAGATCTAATCTCAAACCTATAGGCAAATTGCATAGATTTTCTTTTACATGATGCTCTCTATCTTCCTAAGTTACCGAGTGACATGCTATCTCTTGTGCACATTTGATTGCAAGGTCATATTATTCACATGTTTGATGAAAAAGTTGAATTAAGGATGACTTCCAATAACATTGTCATCATGATAGGATGGGAGGATAAGCGATTGTTGAATATGAAGGGGACATCTACACAGACACAAAATTTTGCATACCTCTTTCATGATGATGAAGGTACATTTTCATGTAGCCTCTTGTGGCATGCTATATTTGAGCACATCAATTATGATAGTCTTTTTATGTTGAAGAAAAATGGTGTTTCTGATTTTCCTACCATTCTAAGGAATTCGAAGCTATGTGATGCATGTATCCTTGGTAAACACAACAAGCAACCTTTTCATGATTCCACTTCAATAGTAATTATATCATGAATTTTATTGATTATTATAGCACGATGTTTTGGGTTTATTTGTTGAGACACAAATCTCAAGCATTTTAAATCATTGATGGATTGAAAATGAAGAACAATATTTTACTGACACTCTTCGTATTGATAATGGAGGGTAATATAGTTCTAAGGAGTTTGAAAGTTATCTTTGCAAAAATAGGATCAAGCATCAAACCCCTAGTCCATACAATCCTTAGCAAAATGGTGTAGTAGAAAAAATGAGCAAGACACTCTTGAACATGGTACATTCAGTGTTATTTTTCAAGAACGTGAAATTGATGTTTTGAGTTGATGTAGTTCTATGTGGAGTTTACTTAAGAACCATAAGTCCATCTCATGCTCTTGGGAACAAAACTTATGAAATGTGGTATGATCACATTCCTCCATTGAGGCATCTCAATGTTTTTGGTTCCACTTGTTATGCCTCAATTCCTAAGGAGAAAAGAAACAAACCAGGTGCAAGGATTCAAAAGTGCATGTTCTTGGGGTACTCAAATACCGCCAAGGTATATAATCTTTACGCTGAGATAAATAAAAAAATCATTATTTCTAGAGATGTGATTTTTCTTGAATCTACTAAGGGTGACAAGACTATTAAGAAAAATATTGATAATCTGGATAGATTCACCCATTTAAAGAGACATAATGGGTTTGATAATGAGATTCCACATCTTAAAGGGGGGATCCTTATCTTGGATGAATCTATGGAGTATTCTTTTGAATTACCATCTCCCCCTCATTTAGAATATCCAACCACTTCATCGTAATAAGAGGTTTAGTTGGATGATGTGATTAAAAGGATTGGAAGGTTGAATCTTGATGGGAATGTAGCACCATTTCAATTAGTTGAGCAACCTAGACCATCATAGAAATTTCCAAAGTGGCTCATGAATAGACTTGAAAATGTTCATTCTGATGAGGTTGGAAAGATAGAAACTAGAAGCTCTACAAAACAATATGATCAAGGCGATGTAGATGATTGATATTTAGGTGATGTCGATGATATGGAAGTTTCATATGATTATGAATTTAATTTATCAACTAAGTTTGAACCAATTTCCTTTGAAGATGATGTTCATCAGGATGAGTGGAAAGAAGATATGCATAAGGATTATTATGCTCTCATCAAGAATGGGACATGGAAGTTGGTGGATCCTCCATTTGGAACCAAACTAATTTTCTACAAGTGGGTCTACAAGAACAAGTAAAAATCAGATGTCTCACTGGACAAGAATAAGGAAAGTCTTTTGGTGAAATGATATGCACACAAAATGTTGTTTTTCTTCATATGAGATATGATCGATATATTATTACAATGATGAGTGTTTCATATATAGAGAGCATATGGTGACCATCCATGAAAGGATGCATCCCTTGGATAATCAATAACTATTTATTATTATCATTTACTTATTATACATATTATTTAATAATCAATAATTATATTATTAATTACTAATCTAAGAAAATGTTTTCCTGATGTTGTCCAAACATCAACATTCCCACTCAATGAGAGAGACATTCTGCATCATGCCAAGATTATCTCTAAAGTATACAAACTTCGCCCTAGACTCATGAGACTTGTCTGCCAGTCTCAGGAGATGTCTCTCTCCCACCTGAATTGAGGAGAAACTCCTTCTGCAACTCTCTCTCTGAGCCAATTGACTCTCTCTGAGATCAGGCCTACTCTGGGTCTGCATGTAATAGCATATAACATCTTGAGTCTTTAACATTCCCTGTGAAATCATCATGACTAGGACAAAGACCACACCATGATATTTCACCACAAGTACACAAATGTGAGTGAATGTCAACTTGATGCTAACTGACATGTGGAAATCACTTCAAGCACCTCGAGTCCATATGATTCCTTGTCATGATCAAGACAGGACTACGACTGGTCCCATTTACCACAAGTGCACCTTTGTGATAAATGTATCCTATCTCACTTGATTTCCATCCCAATATAGGAAAAGGTTTGCCCGATGTTGAAACATGAATACTCCCTCTTAGATAGGGAGGTATCTTTCAACAATAGTACACAACTACTATCTAGTGGTACACAACCACTAGTAGCAAACAACTATTGTCTAGTGACAGACAGTCACTCCAGTGGCATGCAACCATTGTAGTAGTACACAAATACTTTCCAGAGACACACGGTCTTCACCAGTGGTACACAACCATTGTAGTAGAAAAAGGTTTGTCACACATGGCACTCCCATGTGGAATTCTAGAGGCTACTCCCTCTAGAAACACTAGGGTCAACTCCCTATAGTGTGTGACATCAAGGTAAACACCTTTGACATGTCCTCATGTTCTCTCCACAAGGAACGTGTCCTCATGTTCTCTCCACAAGGTATGTTTGGGATATAATCCCAAACCCACTTATTCCTTCTCGAATAAGTGTCCCACTTGTCCCTTCTCGAGTAAGTGTCTTAACATATCAACTTAACTCAGTTCATAGAGGAGTACGATATGTATAATTTCTATCACACATGGCACTCCCATGTGGACTTCTAGAGGCTTCTCCCTCTAGAAACACTAGGGTTAACTCCCCATAGTGTGTAATGTCAAGGTCAAATCCCTTGACATGTCCTCATGTGTTATTCACATGGGACGTGTCCTCATGTGCTCTCCACAAGGGATGTTGGTCTATCCCTTCTCGGATAAGTTTCCTCATAGATAAACACACTTAACCCTTCTCAGATAATCCCAAACCCACTTATACCTTCTCAGATAAGTGTCCCACTTATCCCTTCTCAAATAAGTGTCCTCACAGATCAATTCAACTCAGTCACATAGGAGTACGATCTCGAGAATGTCTCAGGAAGTTGTAAACATCAACACTCCCTCTCAGCGAGGCATTCTTTTCCATGCCAAGTCTGTCACATAAGTACTCAAACTTCATCTTGGTTTGGTAAGAACATCAACAACCTAGTCATCTATAGGAGGGTACTACACTAGTAATTCCTTCCTCTGCACCATGTCTTAGAATAACAGTTGAATCCAACACATGTCCAAATAAATTTGCAAGGAGCTTGCAAATCCACAGTGCTTTGTGGACTGCCACACTCAATGCAATGTACTCTACTTCTGCAATGCTCAAGGCCATAGAAGTTTATTTCCTATCACACCAACTAACATGAAAGATCCCAAAGCAAAGAAACACCCAAAGGTGCTCTTCCTGTCCACTGCACCCCCTACCCAATCAAAGGCAGTATATCCATGCAATCTCATGTCAATACTAGAAGTATATCTCACACCATGTCCAACTATGCCTCACAGGTATCTCAAATCATCCTTTGCAACAATCCAGTGTGTCTGTCTCGACTAACTCATAAACTAGCTAAGTGTAGTCACTATATAACAAATATCTGGTCTAGTGTTAACTAGATACATCAATTATCCAATCAGTTGTTTGTATAGAGTCGAATCAATTTCGTCAGAATCAAAAGAAGACACATTTAGTTTCTTCAGATTCGTCACCATTGGTGTATCCATGGGATTTTAGTTTAGAATCCCAAACTACTTCAATATCTCAACTATGTACTTCCCCTGACTCAAGAAGATATCATCAGTTCTCTGCCACACCTCTAGTCCTAAGAAGTAGTGCATCATACCAAGGTCCTTCATCTCAAACTTAGAGGCCAACACATAATTGTATTCAACAATAAGGCTCTTTGTACTAGTGATGAATAAATCATCAATGTAGAGGACCAAAATCAAGGACTCACCATTAACAGTCTTGTAGTATACAATCAGATTGAATATTTTTTTGTCAAAGCCCAAACTCATTAGGTGTCCATCAATCCTCGCATACCAAGCTCGATCTGCCCACTTGAGTCCATACAAGGCCTTCTTCAACTTGTAGACATGCGACTCCTTCTCATGTATCATGAAACCATCTGGATTCCCTATGTATACTTCTTCCTCAATCTCTTCATTGAGAAAGGTTGTCTTCACATACATCTGATGTACTCTCCAAACCATGGATGTTGTAGGGGAAATAATCATCTAGATAGAAGTGTATCAAGCAACATGAGAAAATGTCTCCTCATAATCTATTCCCTCCACCTGAGAGAATCCTCTAGCAACAAATCTCAATTTGTGCCTCTTGATGCTCCGATAAACTATGTGTTTGATCTTATAGATCCTTTTGGAATTCACTACAAACTTCTCCTCAGGTCTCTGAGCAATATCCCCCACATCATTCTTCATGATGGACTAATACTCCTCCATCATGACAGATATCCATACTGGATGACTAGTTGCCTCCTCATAATAGGAAGGCTCAAAATGAATGATGTGGTTCATAGCTATGGCAGAGCACAAATATCTCTAAAGTCTCTTTCTCACTCGAAAGGTACCACAAGGAGTTTCATGTCCTTCTGCCTCCTACAAATTCTGACGAGGCCATGCAGGTCTCTTCTAACCTATTCCAATATCTTTGGGAACATTAAATGGAGCTATAGGATCAGCATGACCAATTTGATCAATAGTCTCAATTGTCTACCTTTGAAAGGTAATGTCATATTGGACCATATTTGACATATAGAGGTTTCCTCAGGAAACTAATGTCTAATACATATTGAGGTTCCCTCATGGAACCAATGTCTCACAAGACATATCCTGGTTTCCTTATGAAAATAATTTCTTGATTCCTTCATCTCATCACATGAGGCACGTCAGGATGAAGTCTACAATCCCCCCTACTAGTCCACACAGGACCCTCCAGGGAGAATGTCTCATGATGTTTCCTCAAAAATCAACACTCCCTCTAGAGTTGGAGGTGACTCCTCCTCTGTCTCTGCTCCCTATGACACCAAAGGTAGCTCTTCCTCATTCTTTGGCGGTAACTAAATATCTGCTCCCTATGGATGTAGTAAAACTTTCTCTATTTGTATCTATAACCATAGTTTTGCTACACTTGGTCTCGATTGGATGTAGCCATGATTAATAGAATTGTCTATGTTATTTGGCATGGTCCCATCTTGGGAGGTACATTGCTCCTAGAGATTTCATGTCTCTGAGCATCATGTCTGGTAATTTACCTCCTTAATATCATGTTGGAAATTCTTTCACTCCATTTATTCCTCCTGCAACCTTCATTATGGCTCCTTATCATAGATATTACATGTGACCTACCCATAACAAGAAATAAGAACAACAAAAAGCATATCCTAGAGGAGATCAATTTACCTTATGCACACCTATATAAAATAACCCTCCAAATGATACGTCTTATACTATGACCAACACACATCCATCACATACTCGATTTCATTTGGATACCAACACACATCCATCATATACTCAATGTCATACAACTAACCATGTTGATTTTCTAGTGTTAAATTAGACAAGCACATTTTTTTGCAAGTGGTAATTACTTCCAATGATATACAATATTACTTTAGTAAACTCTAGAACATCACTAAGTAACTCATAAAATTTCAACTTCTTAGAAACTTCAGTCTCTTCCTTAGATCACTTCCCACCCATGAGAGAGAAACAATGTATGTGTCTATTGTTGTGTCCTCCAAGTGTCTTTTTATAGTAATATTAGATTGATCCAAAAAACACTTCTCTTTGAAAATTAAGTTTTCTTTCTTATAAATAGTTGAAGCATACCTCCTTGTAAATTCTAACCTTGTACAATATCTACTACAAACTGATATTCATAAAAGAAAAGAAAAGATACAATGGCAAATACAAACATTACACTGAGATTTTTCACTTGGAAACCCAAACCGGGAAAACCAACATATATTATATTCATACATTGTGTTACATTGTTTACAATACAAT
>JASDQU010585945.1:12578-42813 GCA_032191745.1 Picea mariana | reverse complement strand
TCCTGGTTATACAACAACCTCCACCAATTCCAATGCATTCGATTGTTTATGAACAATAGTCTGCCACCCCCATGGGTTGTCTTGGTTTTTATATCCCCTTTCAAATTGACACCCATGTTATTTCTTACCATAGGATGGGAATCTAAATAGTTTTCATCTCAAATAATGAACCTCATACTTCTCATCATCTTGTTGGATTATACCCATGGTCTTCTAGCTATTTATGTGTTTCATGGTTGGTATTAAAAAAAATTCCACATTTTCATTGGCCCCTCATCTCCCCTAATATCAACAGACCATGTGCATTCCAATTCATCATTCACCCACCTCCACAGAGAGCCAACCTAGGGGCCCCTTTCTCCACATTTTCTCTCTCTACTCTTTCCTCAGAAGGTCGATCCATTTGATCATTAGGTCACTAGCCTCTATGTTTTCACATTCAAACTAACTATTTTTTCATTCAGTGGTAATTTTACAAAGAACATATTAATTTTTTATGGGAAACAATTATACCCATTCCATCACACCTGATGGATTCATTTAACCCAACGACAATCCTAGTCTCCCTTTGTTAGAAAATTAACACTAAGTCACCTATGTTTGCATAATTCTTGTTATTTGTAGTACCTCATGTATCGTATTACCATTCACTACGATTCCCAGAGTTGCTACCATCAACTAGCTATTAATTTTCATTCACTACATCCTCGGTCCCAATTTGAAAAACATTCACCATATATGATTTTCCCCTTGACCTCAAATCACTTTACATCTAGTTGGTTATTTGATTTCCACCATTGTCATCCATCAATTTGGCTCCACCCAAGGGAATTCTTAAGTCTCATTATTAAATAACCTCACCCATACTTATCAAAAGTCCACCTCCATTGCAAGTTAGTATCTGGTCCATCTTTATTCTATTTCAAGGGGCATTTCCACCATGTACAATTACATCTTCATTCATGTTGACATCAACTCCCACTTTTCTAGTAATGTTGTGGTATATCAATTCCCATTACCATATGAATGGTTAACCATGGATGGAATGGAGAGAGTCATCATTGCTCTTTCCTTCCATTGGTCCCCCTAATGTTCAACATCAACACATATCTACATTAGGATGGGTCTTACCCTACGATAGTTTCAATTTCTGATTCCAATTGAATACCCTTGGGCTTGATAAGCCATCCATTCCATCAAGTATGAACACTCATCATAGGTATTCATTTCAGGTTTTAGGGAAGTGTTATAGCAATATTTGCCTCACCCTATGCAAGTTTGCACATAAGACATTTTTCCGTTTTCCCATGCAGACTTATCATCCCTATTTGCAAATACCAGAGCTAAAAAACATATTTTTTTCACATGTACACACCTTGCCTACTATACAACATGCGTATATGCAAGCTGCACCACTACAACCCGCGTACATCAGGATTTGTGCCCAAAAATGAAAATTGGAGTCTGGTTTTCATGTCATGACAGGAGATCTATGATCCTTGGCCTTCCTTATACTAGAAACGTTCTGAATCGGCCCTTCAATTTCGTTTGAAGGCTATAAATGGGCAGATTCTGAGCTATGGAAACGAGGAGAAAAAATTCAACTTTGAGAGCAAAGTTACTTTGGAGAAATTATTTACTTCATGTTGAGTCTGCATCCCTTTGACCTTTAATTCTGAACACAGTGTTCAACCCCCAAGCTCTTCCCTTGTTGATTGAGAACCTCATTGTTTCTCTTTTATAAGCTTGCCTTTGGTGGAGGATTGAAGTGGTGGAGGCCCAGTTGGAAGGAACTTAGTTTCTCAGTTCCGAACCATGTTGACATGAAAGTCTGTAACATTTTCACTTATGTTGATCATATATTAATAGAATTATTCTTTTCCTGTCCAATTGATATCTTGAAAATATTTGAATTATTATTCCGTGGGCGTATTTTTCATGTTTATTAATTAATTATGCTACTGAATGTGCTAACATCATTTATTATCACCATATGTTTTCTTTTCTTGGTTGTTGAGGACTAGTTGCAAGTATATTTCTTTAGGTCGAGTGCTCAAGAATGGACTTCATCAAACGTCTGGACAAGGTAGGCCTTTTATCTTGTCTTTCTATCATATTTGTTTACATAGAATACTTGAGAATAGAGTTGATTTCTGCAGTCATTTCCATCTGTTGTGGTTTACCCTAGACATAGAGAGATTTTCCTTGTAACAGAATTGGCGACCATACTGGGGATTGAATATTATTTCTTAGGGTTTGGAGTACTTTTCTCCTTAGATTTATCTCATTCCTATTGTGTTTCTTGTCGTATCATTGCTTGACAACCTTTTCTCACTCCGGGTCTAAGTTTTTCATCGTTCTCCTTTTCCTGGCTTTGTTTTTGAAGAATATATGCAATTTTTGGCTTGACAGTCACGTATATACGTAGGTTGTCCCTCTGCAAGCTACGTACATATGCTTTGTTTCCTTGAACAATCTCTTAAATCAGCCTTATTTGCGTGTTAGCTGGGTTTGGTGGTTGTTGAGTGGGATTTGATGCTTGCTAAGTCTTATTAGGTCTCTGTAGTGACTGTTAAGTGTCCGTGGGATGACAGGAAACTTGTATTTGGTTGAATTTCTAGGCGAAGTATTTCTCATCATCTTTTAATTTTGATTGTCCTTGTACATTAGGATGGGTGTCTTTCTTCCTGGTATCGTACTTGAGTTATCTCTTTCTATACACAATAAAGCTTTATATATCAAGTTGTTGTTCAGTCCATGTATTTTCTCTTTTCTTATATTGAAAATACAAAAATTTTAGGCATTTTGCATTGCTTAGCATTTTTATCTTTTGAGTATTTCTCATTATCTTAGTGCATGTAAGGAAAGATTCCATTTTTACTTAAGAATTATAGAGTTGAAATTGAAAATTCCATTTGTTATTAGAAGCATATCATTCATTGAAAATTGAAGTTAGGACTTTGCATTATATTCATATTTAGTTTATTTTCCAAGTCATAACATCATGAGTTTCATCACCATACCTTTTTGAGTAATTACAACCACTAAAATTAATGCTATAATTTAAAATTGATTAGTCACAATTTTGTTTTCTAGGGTGCACAAACTAGCTTAGGATCGAGTGCCTTCAAATATGATTTTGTGAGTAAACTTCTCTAAGGCAATTAAATCAACATATGTGTCTAACAAAGGGAGTGGAGAAATCCATTTTATAATTGGTAATATCAAGAGGCATCGCTCACACCAGAGTTAATCATGAGGTCACACGAGGTTGGTTGAAGGGATATCCCCTTGATACCTTCTTAGCATCAGAGATATTTCTGGGGATCTATCTGTATTTGGGGATCTTTCTAGTGCCTTTACCTCCGTGAGAGGTGGTACTTTCAAGGTTTCAGGCTTTTCTACCTTGACCATACGGTGGACCTGACTTACAACTACTTGCATGTGCATCGATTATACATTGGTTGCTTAGTTGCTTGACATAGCTTCCACATAGGTTATTTGCATGGGTTATTCTGCAGGTACCCTGGGTTAGATAAGGGTCGGACAACACACAACCTTTATGGAGGATTACCTCTTCAGGGGGATCTGACTGAATGGTTGTTAAGCCCATGAAGGCCCTTATAACTGATTTTGTTACCTCCGATCTTTAGCAGGGAGTCTCAGGCCCCTCTTGGGCAAGACATACCTTCTTTAGGGAGGGAGGCCACTTTCAACCACTTTACCCCATTAGTGTGCACATTGACTGTTTGAGTTTTGGTGTGATCTTTGATTACTAGTTGGCCTTAGGATTTATTTTTATATTTAGAGTTTTAAGTCATGTGGATTCATACTAGCATCCCCATCGGTCCCGTCACTTGTTACAGTTACCACCGAATTTCGAGTCTTTTCCTTCTAAAAGGCATAGAGTTATTAGATGCGGTACAGACACCTCCATTGTTCAGACTTGATATTCTACAAGAATGAGTACTGAACCTAGTATTTAGAACACTGGGATCCCTTTAACTCCCACACCCACTATAATTAATGGCACCCCTTCGACTCCTGCAACCACAATGGTTGTAGTGCCCGAGGCACCTATCATTATTATGGCTTGAACTATAGTGAATGCTTAATCTCTTGCATTGAACCCATTCGGGTCTCTTGGTCACTCATCGGGATATAATGTTCAGTCCATTCCTATGGCCTCTAGTGCTTTTTCCTATGGTATGTTGAACTTTACTTCGTAGTTTTTGAACACCATCCCGATTGTTGGCCCTAATTCTAGCATTGGTCTCGGGGGCACTACACCTCCTTATACTCCATTTTCATTTGGTGGTTCTCAAATCTCTCAAATGACTCCTAATATGGGAGGCATTCCTTCTTTCAACCCCGAGTCTAATCCTCTTACTTCTGGGTAGAGCAACCAACCTGGCGGATAAGCTTCTTCTCAAGTTTCGTCATATACCCCTACCTCCTCAGTGTCGATTCCAACCAGTACGTTTGGCATGACGAATACACCTCTATCCTGTGGATTCACATGCGGAGGAGGTCAGGTTCACGCTATGGGAAACCCACAACTTGGATCCAATCTGGCTAGGGGCAATTTTTATAATCCCGGTCAAAAATTCCTACTGGAATGATTCCCAACCAACCTTTTATGAATCATCTTGGAGGAGGGTCTTACAATCCCAGATAGGTCCATGGTGCTTACCAGAACCTTGGATGGGTTGCAGTTCCTCAAACAAAATATTTCCAGGGAGCTTGGGGTGAGATGTCTCAACCCCATCTCCCTTTTCTGGCCATGATTAATATTCCATAATTTTATAAGTTGATGAATGACCCTATGAGTCATGATCCTACATGGCCCGCTGTCCCCACCAAGATTTCTTAGGACATTCCTAAATTTGAAGGAAAGAATGGTGAATATCCTGGTGATCACGTTACAACCTTTCACCTATGGTGCTCCTCGAATTCCCTTAATGACGATTCTATTCAGTTAAGATTATTTCAACGAACCCTCATTGGGGTTTCTATGAAGTGGTATATTGAGCTACCTAGGGGGGCATATGGGACATTTATTCAGATGGTGTTGGTATTCCTTAACCACTTCCAATTGTTGGTTCGCTATGATGTTGGCCTAGAAATTCTGTCGACTTTATGCCACGATACAACCACTCATATCTTGGATCATATCGAGGAGTGGTGTAGATGAAAGAGGTTGATTAAGACCTCCATACCCCTGACCTTTCTTTTAGAATGGTTCCTCAAGTCTTTGTAGCCTTCTATCTCGAAGGATGTTGCTACATCCGAGGTTAACACTGAGGAAGAAGCGATCTTAAAATATCGACAGTTAGATCTTATATATGCTCAGTTTGGGATGTTATATCACATTCTTCTGGATGCACTGCGGTCAACCTATGTCCCTAGAAAAAATCCCAGACCTCATGCCAATTGCATTGTAGGCTCCGCCAATGTAAAATCCGCAAACTCGATGACAAGCCATTTGAACGATTTGTCTCTAAACCAGTCTGCAGGAAGGCCATCTTCATTTGTGTCTTCCAATCCCACTCAGTTGGTGGATGTAAACTCTATGCAATCATCGACTGACCCAAATGGTAACTAGCAACCAAGTGGGAATAAGAAGAAAGGACGTAATAATCGTAAGGGTGGGAAAAATAATAATAAATGCAAGGAAAATGGTAATAATGAGAAGACAAATAATAATGTTGGAGAGGGCAAGGGAGAAAGACATAAGGTGAAATTTCCCTGTAAGCTTTGTACAAATGATCACCTTACTCATTTATTCCCCAAACTTGTGGAAGCTACAAGGATATTATCTCTACCGCCCACCATGTTGACGAATCCTTTCCCACATAATAAACACATGGCCTCAAGCTCCTAAAATGTCATAAATGTGGCTAGTGGGAGTCAAAACCCACCACTGCAAGACGACAACTTTTTGTGTATCAATATGGTCGATTCAAAAGTTAATGTAGCCACTTGATCTTGCAATTATAGCTATTCACAAGCTATACTTGGTCTATAATCTCCTCCTCCTCCTCCAGAGATGCCTTTACATATCGAAAAATGAGAGACACCACCTCGTATTCTGAAAGGAGTACTCAAGCGCTCTACCAACAATCTAAATGCTAGAGCCGCCCATAACTACTCTATTGTTGAGGACCTGGATCAAACCCCTTGTGCGATGTTAACTTTGGAGGTACTCCAGATGTGTCCTTCATAAAGGAATGTCTTTCTATCTATGTTAGGAGCTCTAGAACCCAGTGGCTCAAAATTTATCAAGTTTGACGTCATAGATGTGAAGCCTCACTTTCCTTACCATGTGGCATTCCAAATCCACGTGGGGTACTCAAAGTGTACCATCAAATGTGTGGTTGTTGATGAAGGCACTGCTACATGTGTGATGTCCCTGGTCTGTTGGAAAGCTCTTGGTTCTCCAACTATTTCTAAATCATCAAACATGTTGATTGATTTTGACGGTCATTCCTTCTGCCCTCACAATATTATTTCTTCCTTTATATCCCAGTTGGGTGGGAAGACGGTAGAGGTGGAGGTTGAGGTAGTTAATGTGCCTCTTTATTATAACTTGTTACTAGGCTGCAATTGAACCTATGCTATGGTCATCGTCATATAATTAATCTTTCGTACTCTTTGTTTTCCTCATGATGGGAATATTGTGATGATCGAACAATTATCCTTTGAGAAATCTGGTCCCAATGCATATGTTATACCATCGATCCCCCTAATCGAAAATTCCCAGCTGACAACTGAGAATATCGGTGTCGGAATGTATTATTCCCTTATGGGTACTTTCGACTTCATGTCACTGATTCAACATGTTTACACCATGTACAGTAGGCTCGTTTCGATAGAGAGGTCCATTCCTTTCCGTGCTTCCTATTTTAGTTATCTGTGGACCCTACCTTCCCCTACTTTGTCTTGTGAAGGTTAGTCGCATGCTGGAATGGCCATGCCACTATCGGTAGCAGAGATTGCATATCAATCTGTTCTTGACTCTTCTGTCGATCCTGATCCTGTTACCTCACTGACAGACGAAGATGATCTCGTTCTTAGGCCCATGTGGGCCACTTCGTTGTCTTGTTTACATGACTTCCTCGATGGGACTTTTCCCTCGGACGAATATTTCATCAAAGCGATGAATGGTTCTGACAAAACTTGGGATGATATGCATCATTGCTCTTATTTTCTCCCAGATCTTCAAAGAATCGAACAAGATGACTCTCAATGTGCTTTGTGTGAGATAGTTGGTCATGCCATAGTTCCACTTGATACGCACAGAATTTATGCTGAAGGAAATATGGAAAGTATTTCTCCTACCATCACGATCGATATCTCTCGTACCCCTAGAAATATTGAGAACATACATATCAGTGCAGATTTTTCACCATAAGAAATCTTGATCTACATTGAACTCTTCAAGGAATTTTGAGACATTTTTACTTGGTCATATGAAGATATGCTAGGAATCGACCCTCGTATTGTCGAGCATGAGATTAGAACTTATCTGGATGCTAAACCTGTTCGACAATGTCTTAGAGATGTCAATCCCTGGAAGGCCACTACTATTAAGGAAGAGGTGGAGAAGTTACTTAATGCTGGTTTCATCTACCCATTTCCCTTGACTAAATGGGTATCCAATCTCGTTCCTATGAATAATAAGAAAGGAACCGTCCGTGTATGTATGGAATTTCATGACCTGAACAAGGTATGTCCAAAAGACAACTTCCCGACACCTTTCATCGACCATATTCTCGACTAGTGTGCAGGAAGAGAAGTGTTTTCTTTTATGTACAGATTTTCAGGGTATAACCAAATTCAAATTAAACCTGAGGATCAACACAAGATGAAATTTATTTTTCCTTGGGGTAATTTTTCATACCAAAAAATTCCTTTCGGCCTTAAAAACATCGGAGAAACCTTCCAATGTGTTATGACCTTCGCATTCCACGATCTTAAGAATATAGTCAAATCTTATCTTGATGATCTTCCTACTCATTTTCATAAGAGAGCGGATCATGCTACACACCTTCGGCTCATTTTTGAAAGATGCCACTACTATAGAATCTGTTTGAACCCTCATAAGTGCATGTTTTGCATTAGGTCTAGTAGTCTTTTGGGATTTCTAGTCTTTGAGACTGAGATCATGGTAGATTTGTTAAAGGTTGAGGCAATACTTTGATTGCCTCCACCGCACACTATTTGACAACTTCAAGCTTTACAGGGGAAAGCTAACTTCTTACGTCGGTTTATAGTAAACTTTTCCAATATCACTAAGGGTTTCATGCGTCTTTTGAAGAAGGAGACCCCTTTTATTTGGGATGAGCGATCCTAGGAGTCCTTCGATGCTTTGAAGAAAGCCTTGGTATCGCCCCTCTGCTGAAGTCTCCTGACTACTATAGGGATTACTTTATTTATATCACCCCTATACGAGGAGACGATTGGTATGGTTTTGTTTCAGGAAGATGATGGGCACTGTGAGCATGTCATCTACTATCTTAGTCGAAACGTAGTCGGTCTTGAGCTTAATTATTCTCAGGTTGAAAAGTTAGCTTTGGATGTCGTTCACGCAGTCCAACGTTTACGTCATTATGTATTTATTTTCAAGACTACTATGGTGGCTGATGTCAATCCATTTCAATACGTCCTTACCAAGCGTATCATAGGGGGGAAATATAATAAATGGATTTTCATTTTACAAGAATTTGATCTAGATTTTGCTTCTGCAAAATCCAAGAAATCGCTAGTCTTTGTGGAGTTAATATCTGACTTTCCACGATTACATGAGGATGTTATCCATGTTGATTCGTTTGCAGATGAACGCATTTTTCTTTTCTCTTCATCCAACCCCTGGTACGGAGACATCGTTCTCTATCTTCAAACTTTCAAGTTCCCTCAACATCTCTCGTGAGATGACTAACGACATGTAAGATACAAAGATTAGAATGATACTATCGTCGGTGACACTTTGTATCAATGAGGAATAGACAATATCTTTCATCGTTGTTTAACTCACAGAGAAGCTGAGTTAGTCTTAAATGATTTCCACAGTGGGGATTGTGGTGGTCATCTTTCCAAGCTTGTGACAACCCAAAACATTTTGCTAGACGATTATTTATGGCCTTCTATCTTTAAAGATTTTATTGAAGAGGTTAAGAAGTGTCACCCTTGCCAAGTGTTCACTCGAAAAATACGCTCGCATACAACCCCTCTTCACCCAGTCATTATCGTAGGTCCTTTCACCAAGTGCGGGGTGGACTTCATGGATTGCAACCCAACTTCGGCTGGGGGGAATCAACACATTATCCTAGTCATCGAATACTTCACTAAGTGGGTCGAGGACATGCCTACAGTTAAATACGATGCGAATAATATCACCTTCTTCGTATTCAATCAAATTATCGCCTGGTTCAGTATCCCTAGTGAGATTGTCAATGATCATGGTAGTAACTTTCAGAACGAAATGATGGAAGAACTAGCAAATAAGGTGAGGTTTAAAGATGGTCATTATCCTCCTTATTACCCCCAAGAAAATGGGCAAGTGGAGGCCATCAACAAGTCTCTCAAGACCATTTTGCAAAAAAATGCCAGCCAGAGTAATTATGACTAACACATTATGTTGTATCCCACACTCTGGGCATACCGAACTGTGGTCAAGACTGCCACTGATTTTTCCCCTTTCCATTTTGTACATGGTGTGGAGTTGATATTACCTATTGAATGCAAAATATCTTCTCTTAATTTGACAGTCACGCTCCTACCTGACACTTATGATCTCGAGAAACACCTTGTATGTCTAGAGAGTCTTGACGAGAAGCTTCAAGATGCATGTATGACTATCAAGGAGAAAAAAAGACATGCCAAGGTCCATTATGATAAGTCTTTCTATCCTCTGTTGTATGTTGAGGGTGACCTGGTCCTCTTATATGACCAAGCCAAAGAACCATTGGGGGCAGGCAAGTTTAAACCCATGTGGCACTGTCCCTATATCGTGTGATGTGTCCTAAAAAAAGGATCCTATGAGTTAGAAGATTATGAAGGGAATATGTTGGTCGAGCCCAGGAATGGGCTCTACTTGAAAAGATATTACGCTTGAGCCCCCATCTTGGGTGGAATTCTTTCTATACTAATGTAATTTAGTGTATATATATTTTCTTTTTCTTTTCATCTTCAACTTGCTTATCGATTTTTCCCTTGGTTGATAGATGTAAACGGAGTCTTTGGTCTACCTAGGATTTGTAGATGGGGTGAGTCATCATACACGGAACTTGGATTCCACCACTTGGGTGGTTTACTCACCCAAGGATCTATTGGTGTCTTCAGGTGGCATATGCCTAGGGCCATCCATGAATAATGTGGCTTAATATAGCGTCGTTATAGAACTTTTGCGTGATGCTATCTCACATGGTATTCTCTCTTTAGAGGTTCTCCTCGATTCCCATTTAGCAGTATTTCAGTTGAATGGCAGTTATCATGTGTGTTATCCTAATTTACTCTGACAATTCCTATGGGTACGTCTTTTAGAACGAAATTTTGATTTCATTACTTATTATCACATTCCTAGGAGTTCTAATCATGTATCGAATGCTTATGCTAATTTCGTTTTAGATTGACATTTGTCACATAACTAAAGAAAATAAAACCATCTCATAAATGTACACATTGTGAATATAAGTAAAGACGAAGATCCTTGTTTTATATATATTTCAAAAAATATAGTTTTTATAGTAAAACATTAGGGCTAACACCCTCAATACACATATACAACTGATACTACAATATCCAGGACATCTATTCCTATGGCGTCAGATGTGTGTCATAGTAACAAACTATGATGTTGGCGAGACACTGAAAGAGTCACACCCAAGCCCTAGGCACACCAACCACTTGTCGTTGCATGGCTTTCAACAGATCCTCTACTTGAACCATCAGAATCCTATGAGTCAAACAAGACAGGTTTCCCTGGATGTTTTGAAGGACTCTCTTAGCTTCTCCTCCCACTGCCTCATCTCCCCAGTTCCTCCAATGATGTCGAGGAATCCCTTCCAACCATTGCGGACCCATGTCTGTGTTACACAAGTGTTTAATTAGTACTTAAGCATCATCCAAAAATATGTTTCTTTCATTATACAAAAATAAAAAAATATGAAATATTTAAAAACATTTGAGATACCTATGTCCCCATTGGAGGTCCCTGGTGGGAGTGGCATGCCAGGGTCCCATATGAAGTTGATCCCTCCATAGGGATAGTCATCTAGAAAAATGACCTGTCACTGCCACCAGTAGAAGAAATCCTCATTGTAGGGTGTGGGCACCCTACCTCCCCCCTGCCATCTCATTACCTTGGTCCATCGTGCCATGGATGGATCAGAATGTCCTCTTGAAATAATATCGACTCTAGGTCCCAAACCTAGAACCCGCTTGAAGGAAAAACTGCATAAGATAGAGGCAAACCCGAAGTTCCTCTTACTACCTAGTTTGTACTCTGTCAACTGGCTCTTCATATTGGCCAATAGTGAGGTACAACAATCATATACGATGGGTCTCAAGCACTCTACATCATAGAACATGAGTGACCTCGATGTCTGGTGCAACAAATCCAATCCTCTGATCCTAGTCCACACAAGGACAACAATATTGAGGCTGAGATTGTTTATCGCTCAAATGGGGAGTTGACTCTTGAACTTCAGAGTCCCTGCTACATCGTGAGCATCTATGTACTCCTCTATTTTCATTCCGCTCCTTTCTCCCCATGATTTGAGGTTTACAACCTCACCCTAACGCGATAACCCAGCCAAAAAGTAGATATCCTCTACTTCAATCCTTAATGGTTTCCCATCGAGGTTGAAACTTTCATTGTCAGGGTCTCGGTAACCCACAAGCATCCCAAACAACCTCACATGGGCCCTCATCCCTTCAATTTCTAAAAATTTATATAAGACACATATTTTCAAGGCCATTTGGTCCCCCAGATCTCTATCCACAACAACATCTACCTCCTCGTGCTCCCTTTCCCTCCATTCTAGCACCATCCTGCCAAATAAAAGTCAAAATTTGATTTAGGAACCATAGAATTTATTGATTACAGACTGGTACATGAGCTTATTCATTTAAAATCGTGTATAGGATCGTTTATATGCGCCCTTTAGTTGTCATAGTCGCATATAACCCAACGTATACGCAACCCGATAAATGGTAGCCCACGTACACCGAGTTACCCAATTTGCACCCTAATTTACTCAAAATTTGAAACCTAATTTAAAAATCTAATCCACTAGAAATAAAGAGGAGGGAAAGAGGAATTACCTAGTCTAGACGATTTCTAATTTCATCGCCTAACGCTCCCGCAATCACCAGTTGAACATCGAAGGTAATTTGGCCCAATTTTCACAATTTGGGTAAAAAATCAAAATGACGTAGTAATTTTTGTTTTGTTACTATTTATAACAATTTTTACCCACTTTCTATAGTTTTGAGTCATTTTTTCACCTAATGGACTAACACAGAAGTGGATTGAGTTGGTTTTTTGTAGTTTTCACCAGGGATTCTTCCTGATTTCAATGTTATGTTGACCGTTTGTAACCACGGGAAGATATTTTCACTACCCAACATATAGTATAGGTATCCATTCCATCATGCATTTATGCATCATCCTATAACTGCCACTTTTATGCCTTAGGTACGAACCCATTTGTTGTGACACAAAACCTTCCATCTGCTATAAGTGGTGTCATTGTTAAGTGGTAGAGACTTACCAAACATGGGTGCCGTAGTTAGATCCCTTGCTTCATCTAGTGCCCATGCAGAGATTTTTTCTATACAACTGGGAGTCCCATATAAGCTAATACATGACTTTATGCTGAGCCTCATTTCTCACTCATAAACATGATGCCTTACACCTGGAGGACTCCCTATTGAGTTTAATTTAAGTTCTTTTCCAACTCATCTTCAAAAAGTGAAAAGATGGACAAGTGAACTTGTCTCTCTCACACTCATAAATTGGATTTGAAAGGACATCTATTTGGCACAAGTTTATCCATTTTTCACACCAAGTAGACTAAATGTCATGAAAAAAGACATTTTTTGGCATTAAGTTGTGATTGCATCTCATGCCCTTTCTTGCAGTATTAAGCCTATAGCCGGTTCTCGCTTTGCGTTATAAACTGTTTTCCTCAACAGTTTTTGCATCCTCAACTAAGCATAGCCTCATTTATATCCTTCACAATTTGACACCCTATACCCAGGAGGGAACATTCCCCCAAGTGTCCATCTCCTAGCATTGAGCATAGGTATTTTCCACTTTTGGAACTAGTTTTTCTTACTTGCGACACTAGTTTCCTCCTTTGTATTATACCATTCATTTGTTATGAAAAAATAAAAAAGACGACGGGAAGGGAGTATTATCTTATATTGGCAGCAGTCGTGTCACCATTAAATAGAGCACAAAGTTATTGAGTCCATTAGTCATCATAATTTTGGGTTTAGCATGGCCTTAGGAAGCTGAGCTTGTTACAAAGTCTTATCTACCGACTGGTAACTCTTCCAGTTCATATGGAGAATTTCATCGATGCTTCCTTCATCTCACAATTTCATCATTGAGTCTATGCTGTCAGAGTCTTCCATATGTCTCATGCTCTTGTTCAAAGGAAGTCTATCAACATGTGTTGGCCATTCCTAAAAACTCTTGACTTTGCATGTCATCTATACCCTTAGTTTGTCTCATAATCACATGATACTGCAGTCCTATCATGCACCCTAGTCCTACTTTCATCATTGGTAGGTAACCTTGAACCCAGCAGCCAACATTTCATCATTGGTCGTTGACTGGGTGGTTTTCATTGTGTTCGACAACAAGACATCTATTCACACATTGGCATTCATGCAGTGTCTTGGATGCCATTGTCCTTACTAGTGGTTTCCTTTCCTTTGTCAACAGTTTTCCTTATTGGCTGCCATTCAGAGGGTCTTTTTCATGTACCTCTTGCACTTGGCACAGGCGAACGACGCACATGTTCATTGGTTCATGAACATGTTCTTCGTCTGATTTGCTCCAAATCATAAAGCTTCTGCTTTGTACCTGGTGTTGAATGATGAGATATGCCTTAATTCTCTCCTTTCAGCAGGTCTCCTTCGATCGAATTCAACTCATCTATTCTGGAAATGGGACCTAGAGTCTTATGAGTACCTTGAGGTTTGTAGTCATTAGTGGCAGGTTCTCTCGCCATCGACAGTTGGGAATACATCAATGTCTCTTGATCGATGGATTCTTCAGGTGTTCAACACCGGATCCTTTATTCACACTTGTAAGAATGTACTCGGTGCCTTGATACCTACTTTCATTATCAGTAGGTTGTCTCGCGTTTGTTAATGGTATACCTCAATGATCAGTAATCAAACAATGTCTCATTATGTTCGACCTCAACTCCTTTATTCACATGATGTAGAATTGCAACCTTGGAGGATTTTGTACAAGACTTGAAGACATTAGCATGTGGCTATAGATTTCCTGAGTTGTTGCTACCTTTTCATTGGACCAATACCTATATGACTTCAGTGACCATGGGAGATTAGATTGTACTCCATTGTATACAAATATATTCAAATTGATTTTGAAACTGGTTCTATTGGGCCATGTTCATGAGTATGAAAACCTTTGGCATGTAACCACATTTGTATTTTCCTATTCATGGCCACAGATAGTTGTTTGGTATATTTTCACATGGATCTGTAGTGTAATTTTATTGGCAGCCATGTATGCAAAGTCAGTGCAGAATGTAATGAGAAATTAGTTCCTCCAGTTGGTTCCCCATCACTCCACGTCTGGGTTGTTTATAATGTATTTCAGCCATTGTATATACTCCTCTAACCTCACACATTAGAGGGCATCTGTTATAGCAATATTTTCCTCACCCTATGAAATCTTGCATAGAAGGCCTTTTTCCATTTCCCCATGCATACTTATCATTCTTTTTTGCAAATCCCAGAGCTAAAAAACATATTTTTTCCACATGTACGCACCTTGCCTACTATACAACATGCGTATACACAGGTTGCACCACTACATCCCGCGTACATCATGATTTGTTCCCAAAAATGAAAATTGGAGTCAGGTTTCCATGTCACGACAGGAGATCTATGATCCTTGGCCTTCCATATACTGGAAACATTCTAACTCGGCCCTTCAGTTTCATTTGAAGGTTATAAATGGGCCAATTCCGATCTATGGAAAAGAGGAGAAAGAATTCAACTTTGAGAGAAAATTTACTCTGGGGAAATTATTTACTTCATATTGAGTCTACATCCCTTTGTCCTTTAAGTCTGAACACAATGTTCAACCCCCAAGCTCTTTCCTTGTTGATTGAGAACCTCATTGTTTCTCTTTTATGAGCTTTCCTTTGGTGGAGGATTGAAGTGGTGGAGGCCTAGCTAGAAGGAACTTAGTTTATTGGTTCCAAACCATACCGACACGGAAGTCTGTAACATTTTCACTTATGTTGATCATATATTAATAGAAATAATCTTTTCCCATCCAATTGATATCTTGCAAATATTTGAATTATTATTCCATGGGAGTATTTGTCATGTTTATTAATCGATTATGCTATTGAATGTGATAACATCATTTATTATCACCATATGCTTGCTTTGCTTGGTTGTTGAGGACTAGTTGCAGGTATATTTCTTTGGGTCGAGTGCTCAATGATGGACTTTATCGAACGTTTGGATGAGGTAGGAATTTTATCTTGTCTTGCTATCATATTTGTTTACATAGCATACTTGAGAATATATTTTATTTCTGCAGTTGTTTCTGTCTGTTGTGGTTTACCCTACCATAGAGAGATTTTCCTCATAACAGGAAGGTTCTTCTCATAATAGTTCTTTATTGTTACGAACACCCCTTAGGGAAATGAAAATTTCTATTTCATAAATTATCTAGCTACATCACCATTAGTGCTCTTATACTTCTTATGCTTATACAAGAGCTCTCAACATCTTGTCCTCTATTGTAACATTTCCTTTATCATTACAAAAGCATGGGATATGACTGCATCATTTGTATAAAGCAATAACATTTCCAGGGATGATTGTGTTTTGCAGGGTCATGATCTCTCCCTCTACAAAGAATCAATTTACAAGATATAGAAAATGATGATGTATTTTTGCTATATGTCTTTTCTTAACCTCACACATCAGGGGGAAACTATTATAACCTAAAAATCTCTCATAGATCTATACAGGGGATCACTAGAAGAGTCATCACTACAACATAATAAGATGCTATTCCATGCAAATAATAAACCATCCTTAACAAAGCACCAAAATTGTATAAAGTGTGTTTTTAATGAATTTGCACAAGTTTACAGTGTAGAGTTTGCATGATTTTCATGGGATTGCATGATTGTTCCTTTGAAAGACGTGTAAATCATCCTGACATGAAATTCCAAACACATTCAATGAAAGAAATGACAAAATTCCCATCAAGGTTACTCCAAGGCTGAGGTACTAGGCATACTTGAGCTCCATACCCATTGAAAGCTAGTACTTTAGTGGTTCCATGTCTCTTCAAGGCATGGGGAACCACATCCCAAGTTGCACCACTCACACATGGAGCTACATTTAATGGATCTTGAAGATTGGATTTGAATAGAAGCCATGGAGAAACATTCAAACGAGTGAATTTTATGCAAGGTTATGTTGTTTGAGTTTTATGGCACACAAGACAGTATGGTGCACATGTAGTAGAAGTGTGTGAAAGGTAAATATAAATGCAAAGTAAGAATGGAAAGCAGAGAGATGACCACAAGAACACATATGAAATGAAATTGAAGAGAACAAAGTTGAATAACCCTTATAGGTGTTGATGAAAAGTGACCCTTGGATCGAGACGAAGAGAATGAGACAGAGTGTAATGCGATGAAATACTTCGAAGTTGCATGGAAGATTCAAATACGATAAAATATGTGGAAGTTTCATGATAGAGTGGATTGCGACGAAATATGTGGAAGTTGCACAGATGAAAATATCCAGGGTTCCATAAGCCAGTGCGATAGATGGTGTAGTGGAATGTGATGATATGAAGACAATATAACAAGTGATGAAGTGGAATGCGACAAAACAAGTGGAAGGTTGGCATACAAGAGGGTGAGTCACCAGGGGACACTAACAATTTGATGGGAAAATGGATGAGCATTCTGCAGGGAAAATGTGACAAGATGAAGACTTGTGACTTGAGTCATCTGCTCCCATTTTATCTATTCATTGAGCAATCCAAAATGTAAATTGTTGCATCAATTTTGAGGAGATGAGTTGGAGCTTATCCGTTGAAAGATTTGGTTCATCTGATTTAGTCAAAGAATGTCCAATCGTAACAGAAGAAATAAATATTCTTGATTTAGACAAAAGTGTGTCCACTTATACCTACCTAGACTTTGATCTGGTCAAAATTTGTCCACAATGTAACTTTCATGCATCCACATACTTTATTTAGACATAAGTGTAATTGACATGACTTTGATTTGGTCAAGGTTTTTCCACAATATAACTATCATGCATCCACATATTTTATTTAGACAAAAGTGTAACGAATAGGACTTTGATATGGTCAAAATATGTCCACAATGTAATTGTTACGTGTCCACATATAGGAAGGGGAACTCAAGAAAAAAAACATCATAAATAGGGGTGTGCTCTGTTTGAGTGAGGTGTGGATGATAAGAGAAGAAAAATGACATGTAATTGTTCAACAAAATGGAACTTAAGACATATCAGATTGTTCTTGAATTAAAGAGAAAGGTCCAATTCTATAAAAGAATAAATAAACTGAATTCAGGGTGACAGGGTGGTGCTAGGGTGAGTTGAATCTCACTAAGAATTGATGTCCTCATTATTTGCGACAGGTTGGTTCCTGAAAGGATTGGTGTTCTCATTATCTGTGACATGTGTCCTCATTATCTATGACAGGTTGGTGTTTGAGAGGATTGGTGTCCTCATTATCTACGACAAATTGGTGCCTAAAAAAACTGGTGTCCTTATCTGCGACAGGATGGTGATCAGCCTATTTGAAATTTCTAATAAACTTGTGTATAAATTAAACATGGATTCCTTTCAAAGTGTTATTTTCTTTGCTTAATATATAATTATTGTGAAAAATACAAAATGAATTTGCATAACGATCACTAGCCATCAACACAAGATAATGCATATATTTTATTTCAAAAAGCTAAAATACATGGTCATAACCACTCAATAAAATCCAGCAAATAGTATGTATTAAGATATAAAATAGTAACTCGATTTGGACAACAAAGTGTGACCAAGCTGGTAGATAATGCTTCTACGGACAGCCGTTTTGTTAAAGATTCTTTAAAGGTCACTGGAAATGATTGCCTTCACATTATAAATTCATCCATAGCCTGCCTTCTGCCGGAGTTGAAGAGACCATCATTCTTGAAAGACATATGATAGCATTAAAAACTATTTTTTATTAAACAACTTTTCATCAGCTTTGCAGATATATCTATTGGCATTTATGCAAGTTGCAAGAGATGCATGTCCATGTTATTTTGAAAATATTCCATGTTAGTTATATAATTATAGAATTCCATGTCCATGTTAGTTATATAATTAGTATTACCCATAAAACTATAAATAAAAAAAGTTAGAATGCAATTGGTAATAATATTATAAATAAAAAAGTTAGAATGCAATTGGTAATAATATTATGTTCAGTTTATTGGTGTTTTTGATTGATGCTATCTTAGTTAGTAATATTATATTATGTTAGTAATATTATATTATGTTCAGTGTTTTGGTGTTTTTTAATTCGCGTTTCTTTGATTTTTACTAACTAATACATTTATTTATTTATTTTTATAAATAAATTAAATTTAAGATAACAATCATTCTTCTCCACTATCAAAACTAAACTTAATTAATAAATTTAAAAACAATTTTATTTTTTACTATCTTTTATCTATGTCATATTTTTAAATATATATCTAACTACCAAACTAACTCGAGCGATATATGCCAATGCTATTTTAGTGACAACATTAAATATACGATAACCACTTTGAGAAAAGATGGAACCAGGAACCAGCTCAAGCAGAAATATGTAGGGTCAAGCTCAAGCATTTATGGTTTGCCCGAAAAAAATTATCAAGTTTTGGTTAAAAGAAAGTGAAAAACATAATAATTCAAACTATAAAAGCTTGACTATTTTACTCAACCCTATGACACCTTTAATAAAATGCTGTAAAAAGATAAATATTATACTTTACCAGAAATATATTAAGTAAACATTAACTATAAATACTTACTAATTAATAAATTAATATGAAATGTTATCTATCTATTTATATATATATATATATATATATATATATATGGAATTGTGTTTTATTCATGGGAATTTGAATTAATAAGTATAAAGTTAGTTAAATGTTTAATAACATTGGTAACAAGTTATTTAGCTAATCTATTTTTATCATATTGATTATTTTAAGAGATTTTTAATTAATTGTCATCAATATTGTTAGGTATCTTGTTAGGTCCATGGCTTAAGTGTGTGGTTCTACTACTTTGATCGAGGTGCACTAATTGACATTCATATATGATCTATCAAGTGTCACGGATCTGCCACTTATGGTTCATACACAAGAGATCTTACAATGTACCAAAATATTTTATTATGCAGTTTATTACCTTAGATCTCATATTTATTATTACTGTCTTTGTTATCACTGAAATTGCGTCTGCAACATTGCACGCAAATGGTTATAGAAATACAACAATGCCAAACAACTATTGGTTCACCTGCAGCACCAAAATGCATTTCTGAGAGGCAAAAACTATACAATTGGAAAAAAATTGACATGCGTTAACTTACTAAAGGAAGCGCGCACACAGTGTGCATGCCAAAGAAGCTTGTAGAGCGCACAATGTGCCATATGCGCGATCATGTACAAGAAAAGCCGCGCATTCCTGTGAATGACACATTTATGGTTCTTGTCGGCCCCTCAACCACTTATGGACCAACTCCCAACTTGATTTGACCCTCAGATTTGAGATGAATCTGAATGGGGGGCCGGTCAAGGACCAAAGGGTGCCCTAAAGGGCTCCTTGTTCACACTAAGAACCAATTGAATATTTTCTTGAAGACATTCTATAAATGGAGGCCATGGGTGCACTAAGAAATCAATATTTTCATAGTATTGTTATGCTACCTCAATCCTCCCTTGAGAATCCTCTTTTCTCTTTGGAGCATTATAGCAACATTCCAATAGGCCATTCAACTCACCCCTTGAGGGAATAGGCATTGATTTCTTCATCATTTGCTTTATTTTCAACCATTGTAAGAAGAGTTCTCCATTAGGGAACTCAAGAGCCCTCCCAAGGAGGAAGAGGGGACTCATAAGTCCTCATTTCTCTACGGTGTTTTTCCAACTAATATAGTTATCCATTGTTGGCATAATATTGATCATTGGTTGATTTTGTTTGGTTCAAAGTTTCTTATGCATTGTACTTTTATTTTCTTAGTTGTTTTTAGTTTGTTTACTTGTTTATTTCATGTTCTTAGATTGTTTAACTCATGCACTAACCTCTGTCTTATCTACCAGGCCCAACTAGACATGCAAGTGCCCTTGTTTTGCTCACCCAAGTGTCGAAACATACACAACATATTGTTGACCATACTGGGGATAGGTATCAATTACATGTCAAGAGCTAAGTTTTGAGCTAAAGGAGGATAATTTCACTCAAAATCCCCCCCCCCCCTCAATGCGTATCAGAATGTGCGCGGGTATTTTATCCCACAGACGCGCACTTAGTGCACTGTACGCCCAAAAGGATTTTGTTCTCTGTGCATTCCCAAATGACTTCTGTTCTCTGTGTGTTCTGTGCACTGTGCATCCACTGCACCTCTGTCTAAACTGTAACCCGCACACATTTCCAATGTTTTAAAATTGTAAGATTTTTTGTGATGATTTGAAGTCCCACAGCCTTCAAAATCTTGCTTTCATGCAATTTGTAAATGAACTCCACTTAGACTCCTTTCCCATATGAAAGGTTAGCTAAACATAGGCACTTAGGGGGTAAAAAGAACCATATTTCCTCCTCTTTTTCTTTGGTTTCCACATGGATGGCTATTTTAGGCTGTAAAAGTTAAGTTGAGATTATTTTCTATCATATATAAAAACACTTGCATTGGGACGATAAATCAACTTTGATCATTGAGTATGCTCTTCTCTCGCACCGTAGAGGGATCTTGAGAATCATAAAGGTGGTTAAGGGGACATTTCATCTTCCTTAACAAAATCTTTAGGAGAGGACAAATCCCCCCTAGGGCTCCTCTTAGTTTCTTTTTGAAATCATCTTAAATTTGTAAGGGCCCATACATGCCCACATGTTGCAAACTTAGGATAGTTTCTTAAAATTTCTTTTTTAGTTTACATCACTAAGAAAGTTTAAATATCAAAGTAACGGGCCCATACATGCCCACATGCTTGCAATCTAGGATAGTTTTTTCAAGATTTCTTAGTGTAAACAACATTAGAGAGTTTAAAGGATTGGTAAGGACCCATATGTCCACATGCTAGTTCTTTAGGGATTTCAAAATTCTGCAAGGTTTTACCAATGACACTTAGTAAGATAGGTAACAAAGATTTGTAAGGACCACAGGAAGTCCACATGTTGAAAATTCACACCTAACTCATTAAAATTGGCATATTTTATCGCCTTCTCACACACAAAGTCTCTCCTCACTCACATAATTTCCATATTGAATTGTGGATGTTGAAGTAGGTTTTCTCCAAAGGAATTCCTAAATGTCCCACTATTTCTTGAAGAAATTATCCACACCCACTTATTTCAAACGAGATTGGTTCACACCCCCAATCTCTGAACCCACCACATCTAATTTTTTTTTCTAAAAACTCAGTAAGTTTTCCTCCATAGGAGGTGCCAAAAATTTTTTTTAGACTAGGTAGGATCTCGTGGGTAGGCATCCAAATAACCCCCCGTTATCTGGTTCTCACATTTTCAAACAATAGAAGTTGACAAATAGGGAACTTTAAAATCCTCCAAGTCAAGTGTTCCTACACCATAAGGCAGGGAGATACCTGTGAAGGGTAAAAGGCTGAGGTCCCATTGTTCTATGCATACCCCCTTGAGTCACCCAAATCTTGGAAGGGATCCAACCTATGACTCATTTCTGAGGCAATAAATCTAAATGTCTCACTTTGATCAAGGTACCTAGTGGCCAAATTTAGGACATCTACCCAGGTGGAAATTGTGGGCTGCAATTGCACCTTGATCAAATTTTGTGTGGATACTGGGAAATATAGCCAGCTCTTTTGGGATATGCACCCTATACCCCTCATTATAACTGATTATTTCATCATTCACTAGTTCCACTTTCGGTGGCTTCAAACCCCACTGTTGAGTGCTCTTAGAAGGTCCAGTGCTATTTTGAGAGGAAGGACGATATGTGTTTTAGGACACGATCATTTGTTTTCTTTGTTCTCCCACATAGAAAAAATATACCTACCCACATGTATGCTTATTTACAGTTGATTTATGTATGATGCTCATTTGATTACATGCAATTGTGAGATATATTGTGAAGGTCCAAATTATACAAGTCTCTTGTTCATTTCTTTCTCTCATCACCATTTTCACACATTCACTTTTCTAGTCGGACATCATAGAGAATTCACATAATCCCCATCATTCCATACGCTTGCAGAATATCCCTCCTATTCTCGGAGGAGTTCCTAGTCTTTCCAACTCACTGGATCAACCATCTCACACCCCTGTGAGTGATAATATTTTGGGATCAACTTTGCTTGGTTCCACTTTACTTGGGTCCAATTCCCAAGGCCTTCCATCCCCTAGCTCTCCTTCAGAAGGAGGCGAGGGGCAAACGTCTTCTTAATGGAGAAGTACAAACCCACCAAATCCCCCTCAAGGGTCAGGTCCACTACCTTCTCACACCATGGATGTAACTAATCCTCCACTGCCACACCCCATGCCATATTTGGCATCTCTCAACATTCCTAATTTGATTAAACTCATGAATGATACTATATTACATGACCCCACATGACCCAATATGCCTACCAAACTACCTTCATATATTCCCAAATTTGAAGGAAAATTGGGGGAAGATCCCGCCAACCATGTCATGACCTTCCACTTTTGTTTCTCTTCAAACAACATCATGGATGAATGCATCTGATTAAGTTTATTTCAATGAACAGTCGCTGGTCCATCAAGCAAATGGTATGTGGACGAAAAATCAAGGTCCCACATGACTTTTGAATTCTTGGCCTTTTTTCAACTATCACTTCATCATGACACTAGTCTAGAACTGATCTCCGAGTGAAAACAAACCTCATCTATGCATATTGCCGACCACATTCTTGAATGGCGTCGGCGACGTATTTTATGTACAACATAAACCACCAAAGAACAATGTCTCAATTGGTTTCTAAAATCACTTGTCTCTATACTTGAAAAATAGGTGGCATCCACCTTCCCTGAATTCAAAGAGGAATCCATCAGCAAGGCTCAAGAATTCAACCTCATTTATGCTCAGTCGGGTTACATATACATAGTAATACCTTATGCACCGAGACTTGTACCATTTGGACAAGACAAACCTAGGATGTCTCACATGCCGGTTGCGTTGATTGGTACCATGACACACCACAACCCATACATCCAACCACCACCTATGTATGGTACACCCTAATATCCATCAATATATGGAGGGCCATCTTATTACCCTCCTCCCCCTTACCAACAACCATATCATGTTGCTCCCCCTCTACCCATGAGTGGTCCCTCCCTGACACCCATCATGTGCCCAAATTCTCAATCAAGTTCAGGTTCCCACTCTACCTTAGCATATAACCTGGGAACTAGTGAAAGCTCTTCACCTTCCTATACACCCTACGGATCGTTTCCAAAAAACAATTTGTATTTTCCATTTCCTAGTCCTCCATAATCGATTGTGCCTCCACATGGAAAACCAAACGCTGGTGTTAACTTTGTTCAACCCTCTCCCATTCAACAATTTCATAGTTTTGAATAGTTGAATAAAATAAATACGGCCCTGTTGGCAGCCAACTCAATTTTTTTGATTGCTCTCAAAAAAAAGCTGCCTACACCCCTTGTCTGATTACGACAAATCATTGTCGCATCGTGCTACTAGACATTTGTTTCATTTTTGCGACAATTACAATTTGATTTCGATTCAATTTTCACAACTGAAAGTGTGAAAATACCTTTCTCGTCGTTTGGACTGTCGTCGTCTTTTATTGATTTTTACAAAAGACAATTGACCATTGGTTTATCTCATGACTACAAAAGATTTTTCAAACTCGTGTTCTTACCTTGATTGCACATTTGTATCTGTTTGATTACTAAGCCTTTAAGCATGAAGATCATCTGATTACATTTGACTTTGTAAAGGTTATGATGAATTTGGTCTTATATGTTTTTATTCTTATTGCTATGGGCTCTTGACTCGTTGATTATATTGAGATTTGTTATGGTTGCAATGTTCTGAAAACTTTGGAATGTAAACATTTGAGTATGCAACAAATACATTGGCAAGTTTATATTATGTATCCTCAATCGGAAGGATTATGTGACAAGCCTTCTTGCGATTTTGTTAACAATCTACCACCTTGTCTGAAAGGTAATCCTAAGTTTCCTGACATTAAATTAACACAGCGAACCCTCAGTGAGTCATTGAAAATCCCCGATGCCCTGTGCGGCCAGTGTGGGTTATGGTTGGAGAGGTATTACACTGATGTGCCGATATTGCAAACCAGAATTCGTGATTTAGAAAATCAAGTGGTTAACCTCACCGGTTAGGAAGCAAATGTGCAACCCTCCGAAAAGAAACAACAAACCACTGGCTCTATCCTGTTCAAGAAAGTCAAGCCAGCCACGGTAGTTGTCAATTCGAAATTGGCATAATCTCAGCAGTCTACCTGGTATAACCCTCGCCCATTTATATGGCACAATCATAAGCTATGTGTTTGTTATTAACTTGCTTGGTTACATAGACATGCACTGTTGTACATGGTTTGTTTTGGTAAATCGAATTTTGTTTAAAATTTTGAGTTAGATTTGGATTTTGATTCTAAATGAGCATATTCTGGATTTGATTGTTTAAAATTAGTTATGATATAATGCTCTGTTGCTTCTATTTTAGAAAGCCGTTTTGTATTTTAGATTTTGGGACATGATCTATCTTTTGATTCGAATTGGTTATCATGGTTGCTCTATTTTAACCTTCGTATGGTTTTGACCAATACTGATACGATGTTGATTTTGTTTAAAAAGGGCATTTTGTTTTACATTGAAGATCGATGCAATTCATAACTATAACCCGATTACTAGCCATTCAATCCGTGAAGCAAATCGACCATGTTCTGTTATGAGATGACTATGTAATTTGGTCACAAATGAATGTGTGAAATCAAAACGACTTACCCAGAATGATGATTCGTCCATAATTGTCTTAGACCCGATCTCATTTGATTGCTTTCCAGTTCACAGTTAGCAATGCTATTTGTTTTTGACTGTGTAATACTCTGAGATTGAAATCGATAATAATTTTGGTCAATGCCGCCACGCATATTTCATTTTGAGTATATCATGACAACCTTTCTCAATCTTGATTACAACAGAATCTTATGCATAATCTACATATCGCCTATCTTTGTTGAAACGACTATGTATTGCTACAGCTGTAACAAATTATAATTAAGATTTCGATTCTGATTGCATTTGATTACTGTTTTGGTTGATTGTAGTTGACTATTATGATTAAATCATATCTTAATGGCTCGAATCAAGGATTAATTCATTGGATACAAAACAGGCCTGTCAAAAGTTTGACCATTTTTTATGGTGGCTAGAAACAGAGCGTTTATTTTTACCCTGTTTGATTACATTTCTTTTGATATGGTTCGATTTAAATGATAAATTCGGTTGAGTTATTAGTAGTTCAATCATTACTAAAAGATAATTCAATTTGATTTTATTTGATTATTATCTGATCCTGTTTACTATTTTGACTAGCTACARAATCAGATGATTCTGTAGCTAAGTCTGTAAAGTCAAWTTTYATTTATTKTTTTTYTTAATAAAACATCCTTCTAACTTGKYTTTTGTGTTCTATTGCAGGCAAATTMGAATTGGCAATAGATATCATGGGCAGTTAGGGGATGATCTACAGATTTTACTTGCTTTGTATTTTCTTAGTTTAGGGGATTTTGGGATTATTCCCAGATTTTGTAAAATTGTTTACTATTATTCACAAGGATGTTTTACCTTGTGAGAAACCTATATAAACCTATGGTTTTGTAATAATTGATCATCCTCAGTTGGGGGAGAACAAGGACATGGAGTTCTGATTCAAACTGGAGCACAATTGGTGTTTTGTCATAGATTTCGCTTTTCAATATATCGACACTTTGTTCCATGTTTTGTATATCATCTTGTCTATGGTTTAGTATTGCTTTAGCTATCTGAATCAAATGAAAATGATATAATTTTATTTCTGTCATCTATATCTTGTTTCTTCCAAATAGATAAAAGACATAACAGTTGTTAGTTCAATTTATGAATCATAGCTTTGTCTTCTTCATAAATCGAACTGTAATATATAGATTTGCTGCATAATAGGTTTCTCCTTTTGCAGGAATTTATAATCAGAAAATTGTTATGATATTATTTTATGTCTTGTTTGTCCTGTAACATACTTCAAGAAGCAGCATAGCTGATCGTTTCTGAAAATCTTAAGGACTTAACGGTGTGAGTTTCCCTCCTCCAATTAGCTAAGAAGTCATCATACGCAGGGCAGACTTGGAGCGTTTCCAGGTCAATTAGTATTTAGTTTACTGCTTCTATTAAGTAGTTTAATATAGATATAATTTTGATTTGTTTTAATTTTAGTTAGTTTACTTTCTTATTCATAAATCATAAAATCAAAAAAGAGTTACCTTCGCTGTCTTGGGACAGCAAGCAAATTAGTTTCACAGGTTTTATTCAAATCTGTAGACTGTATGTAATGTATATTTATGAATAAACTGTAATTAAACTGATAATTAGATAGTTGATTTGAGTTATTATAAGAGCAATTAGTAGTTTGTAGATAGAATAGTTAGAATAGTTTATATTAGTATAATTATCTTTGCTTTATTAGTTTCTAGTTTCCTTTATTTTAGTTTGATTTCTTTTTATTTAGTTAGTTAGTTTGTTTTAGTTTGTTTTATTAGTTTCTAGTTACCTTTAGTTAGATTACTTAACTCAGATCAAATTTTCTCTTTGGTTTCCTTAGGATACCTTAGAGCGGCCAACAGAGCCGTTAAACTCGTCAGGGTGGTCCATTCCAAATGGCTTGGGTTATTTAGACAACCCCGGACCGGTTCCACTCTCCCAGTTGACAGATGGACTGTTTTTCCCATCAACAAATGGTGCTAGAAGGAGGGCCTAAGCTTAATTAATGGCACGAGGTGGTCAGAAGACTCCTGCCCCACCTAATCGCACACCCATAGTGACTAGAAGCCGTTCACAAGATAGTATCCCCCCTCAAACAACAACTACTTCATCCAAAGATCCTCAGATCACAGTTGAGCCAACAACCCCTAATCCTACAGGTGGTGATATTCAAGAAATTTTTAGACAATCTCTTATTAAATCACAGAAAGCCTTTGCTAGCCTTAGGCAACCACGTCGCCCATGGAGCCAACCTTTAGACTTCTCCGAAGTCAGAGAACAATTAGGTGATATAGATCCCACTGTGATTCCTACGGACCCAAACACAAATCCTGCTGCAGGAGGATCTGGGATACCTCCTTCTCCTCCTCCTTCATCTCTCTCCTCTTCAGGGGGAGATTCCTCTTCGGACGAAGGCAATCCACCCTCACGTCCTCCTACGCCCACTACCCTAATGGAAAACCAGAACAAACCTGCTAGACCTTGGCTAGATCAAGATGCTGTAGCGGTACCCGGACCTCAACATCCTTTGCCTAAGCACCCAGAGAAATGGATTCCTAAGTTTGATCCCGATTCTAAACAGATAGCGGAAGACCATATCAAGAAATTTATGTTAGCCATCAGACTCTGCAACGTCGAACATGAAGACGTAGTCTGTAGGTTGTTCCCTTACACCTTTGAGGGTAATGTGTCCACTTGGTATTTTGCCCAACAGCCTCACACTATAGTATCTTGGGAAAAGTTTGAGTCAATTTTCTTAGAAAAGTTCGGAGATGGAAAACCTCCGGAAGTCTTAGTTATGGATCTTTCAAACTTAAAAATGAATGTTAAAGAAAAAGTCAAGGATTTTAATCAGAGATTTTTGACCCTTAAAAATAGAATCCCTGCAGACTCTATGCCTGTAGAAAGCCTTGTAATATCTTATTACACTAAAGCTCTACATCAAAGTATAGCTATTTGGGTGAAAAGATCCAAAAAGGCAACGTTGCTAGAAGTCTTTGAAGAGGCTACTCAAATTGAAAAAGATATACTTAGCCTTAAAGATTCCACTAGCAATGAGACTCAGACTGCTTCTTCTTCCAAGAAGAAGATTGAAAATTCTTCCCAGGCCTACACAAAACAAAACACAACCCGAAAACTCTGATTTGGAAAATCTAACCAAAGTTGTACAAAAATTATCTAATCAAGTCGTAGATTTAAAAAGGTCAACCGAGGAAGCCTCTTCGTGTAAAGGACCCTACAAACCTCCTTTCCGAAAGCCCTTCCAAACAAACTGGCCTAATCCTAACCCTGAAGGCATGAACCTAGAAAGTTTGCAATACGCTCTCCAATCAATTCTAGGAGCCCAGGATGACTTGATCCCTCCTGGTTTTCCTCAGGAGGAAGTCGAGCAGGAAACAAACCAAGAAGAAGAGTCTTCTCCAAATATCTTTGGTCACCTCTCTGATAGTATCTTCCAAGCTAACTTTGAGACTATGCACCCTTACAATACTAGGAGCAAGACCGCAAACAAACCTCATGCCGATAACACTACAACTTTACCTTCAAAGCCATCTAAATCAGTAGAAATTAAACAGAGTAATGCTAGCCCTAAATTAGATTATCATGTTGTCGAAGATCTTAATAAATTATGGGCTAACATTTCTATTTATGAGTTGTTGAAATTTCCATTCTTGTTACAGAAGATGTTGCAAAATATTTTAGATAATGGCAAGAATGGTAATTCAAATAGTAATAAGGTTGGACAAAGCAAAGTGCCACAGAAGACTTCCACAAAAGATAATCTTGGTTCTCATGACAAAGGAAGCCTTCCTGTACCAAATGTAAATAATGTAAATAATAATGTAAATAGTGTAAATAATTTAGATAAAGTAGTCGTAGAAAATGCGAGTAAGAAACCGCAAGCAACAACTCTAAGTACTCGCAAGAATGTACCTCCTTTTCTTTTAACTTTCAAAATCTTCAACAGAAATGTGCATAATTGCATGGTTGACTTGGGAGCATCATCAAATGTGATGCCTTGGTCAGTCTGCCAAAAGATAAATTCTAAAGTAGAACCATCATCTTTGAAAATAATACAACTTGATTGAACAGATGTTAAATTCATAGGCGAATTAAAAAATGTTTTGATTAGATTATCGTCTAACCCAAAAGTTCATCAGTTTATTGATATAATTGTGGTGGATATTTCGGAAGTATATGGCATGTTTTTGAGCAGGGACTGGTCGGGGCAGCTGCATGGTTACTTCGCAATGGACTGGTCTCACTTATGGCTTCCAGAGAACGGTAAGCCCAACAAGATCAGGGTGAACCGTGAGCATTACCTCAAGTTCACGGTAACAGACTTGAATGACCCCAATGAGCCATACACACCCCCAGTGGATTCACCTGAAGTCCAACGGATGGACACCTGCTTCGGAAATTTCATGGCTGAAGTTTCACCTATCAATAATCCACAACAACAATCCAAGATCTTAGCATATATGCAACCAACAAATTCTATCCAACAAACTTGCGAATCTGATGCAAATCAAATTTGGTCTTTATACTTTGACGGTTCCAAATCGAAAGAAGGAGCTGGTGTAGGCTGCATCATCATTGATCCGGCAGGTAACAAAACATTATTGGCTTGTAGATTAGAGTTTGAATGTACTAACAATATTGCAGAATATGAGGCTTTGTTACAAGGTCTCAGAAA
>JASDQU010585945.1:0-11297 GCA_032191745.1 Picea mariana | reverse complement strand
TGATGTCTCCGCCAGACCAGTTGAAAACTACCTTCCGTACCCCGTGGGGCACTTATGCTTATCGCAAAATGCCCTTTGGATTGATTAACGCTGGCGCTACCTTTCAGAGAGCAATGGATATTGCTTTTAGAGGCTTGATCAATCACTCCGTAGTAGTCTACCTAGATGATGTGACTGTTTATTCGAAAAACAAAAATGATCATCTAGCTCACCTACGAGTTGTTCTGCTATGATGTCGTAAATACGGCATCTCCTTGAACCCCAAGAAGTCCATCTTTGTAGTAGAACAGGGTAAACTACTAGGATTTATTGTGTCTAGTGATGGAATGATTATTGACCCCGAGAGGACCCAGGGCATTGCCAAACTTCCCCCACCGACCTCCAAGAAATCCATGTAGTCCTTCCTAGGTCAGATCAATTTCGTGAGAAGATTTGTCCCCAGTTTCTCCGAAATGGTCAGACCTCTCCAAAACATGGTTAAGAAGGAAACCCAATATCACTGGGGACCCACTGAAAACCAAGCTTTCAACGATATAAAGAAGGCCATAATCGACGCTCCATCTCTCATGAGCCCCGATTTCTCTAAAGACTTCACACTTTATACTTTTACCTCCGATCGTTCCTATGCCGCAGTCCTTACTCAGAAGAACTCTGAAAACAATGAAGTACCCATCGCCTTTATGAGCTCTGCTTTCAAAGGTGCTGAACTTAACTACCCAGTGGTTGATCGGCAAGCCTACGCTATCTTCAAGGCAGTTAAGCATTTCCAGTCATATCTTTTGAATTCGAGGATGAAGATCATTGTCCCCTACCCTGTCGTTAGGAACTTGTTAGTGCAAAAGGAGTTAGGAGAGAAAAGAGCCAACTGGGTCACCTCCTTGCAAGAGTATGACCTAGAGATCACCCCAGCGCAGATCGTGAGAGGCCAAGGGTTATGTAAATTGGTAGTTGATTCAGAAACTGAACAACAAGAAGTCAGTGATTCGTCAGACCTAGAACAACACAATCAGAATCTGATCTGTTGCACACAAAACTTCGCGAGCCCTTGGTACGACGATATTAGACACTGTCTTCAACATGGATCAGCACCTTGTCACCTTGACCCTGCTAAGAGAAGAGCTTTGAGACTAAAGTCCACCTCCTTTCATCTAGTCAACGGTATACTGTTTTGTCAAAATTTTGACGGCGTACTGATGCGTTGTCTTGAAAAGGACGAAGCAGAGAGAGTCTTGCTTGAGTTGCATGCGAGAGAAGCTGGTGGCCACTTCGGTGGCGACACCACTGCGCATAAAGTCCTAAGAGCCAGTTATTACTGGCCTACACTCTTTAGAGACACCCATGCTTTATGTCAAAAATGTATCATTTGTCCAAAAGCATTAGGGCGATTGCAAAAACCAGCCTTCCCTTTGCAACCCGTCACAGTCGATTCTCCTTTCCAGCAATGGGGCCTTGATATCATTGGTCCTATTAACCCTCCATCCTCATAGCAACACAAGTATATTGTGACAGCCACTGATTACTTTACTCGATGGTCTGAAGCTGCCACACTAAAAACGATCAACACAAGTCAGGTGATCGCTTTTCTGAACTCGAATATCATTACTCGTTTCGGCATCCCTGATTNGTCTGAAGCTGCCGCACTAAAAACGATCAACACAAGTCAGGTGATCGCTTTTCTGAACTCGAATATCATTACTCGTTTCGGCATCCCTGATTGTCTAGTTTTTGATAACACTTCATACTTTTCCTCTCTTGAGATGAGTGAGTTTGCCTTAGAAAAAGGAATAAATCTTAAGTATTCTACTAGTTACTACCCCCAGGGTAATGGCTTAGCAGAATCAACCAACAAGAACTTGATCAAGATTATCAAGAGAACTGTGGTTGAAAATCACAGGAACTGGCACAACGCACTACTTAATGCACTGTGGGCTGATAGGGTAACACCCAAAGCCGCTATAGGTAACTCTCCCTTTTTCCTTGTTTATGGCAGAGAAGCCATTCTGCCACCTCACATTCTTCTTCCTTCGCTCCAATTGTCACAGAAAGTTCAAGAAGAAGAATACCCCCCTTTAGAAAGCCGTATTAACGCTTTGATGAAGATTGAAGAAGTAAGAACCCAAGCCAAGAATAAGCTAAACCAACATCAACAGCTGATTAAAAGTTGGTTCAATTCTAGTTCTACTTCTAATAGAAATTTTGAAGTAGGCGATCTCGTTCTAAAGTGGGACAAACCGCATGAAGGGAAGGGTGAACACACTAAATTTCAAAATCTGTGGCTTGGGCCATTTCTGATTGCTAAAAAGTTGGGTCCTAGTTCGTTTCACTTGCAGAGTCTTGAAGGGCAGCTTGACACCTACCCGGTGAATGGCCAAGCCCTGAAAAGATACTTTGCCTGATTTTTACCTTTGTATATTATGTAAATATTTCCTTTCCTTTTTATTTTTGCTTTTCTTTTCATTTTTTGGTTGTGATTTGATTGATCAGTTTGGTGTGTTTTCAAAACATATGCATGCTTGTACACTGAGCCATTCAGACATAGACCATAGAAAAATCTCTTCGTTGAAATAACTTCTGGAAGATTGTACATACATCAATGATATATATTTCTGAAAATGATATTGGAAAATGCTGAAGTTTACTAATTTCAATCTCTAAGTGAAGTTCGTCGTGATTATCTTTATCTTTTTACGCTGTCCATTTTCCATAAAGGAATGACTCAAAAGGATGTCTCCCTGTCAAAGTAAGTTGTTTTAGAAATAAAACATTTCTGGAGTTGAATCAAGGACAGTATGAAAAAATTCTGATGAGGTCTGAAAATAATGAGAAAATATCAAGATTTTTCAGCATCACCCCGCTCAGCCATCTATAAAAGAAAAACAAAATAAAATATTAATAAGAGCCGTGGGAAGTGTTTGTAAACCTGCCGGGATACTGAACAGGTCCGTTGGCAGCCGGGAAATGCAAGCATGGCGCCAAGACAACTTCGTCGGGGTACTGAACAGGCCTGCTGGCAGCAAAGCAATGTCGGGTACATGAAAATCTGTAAAATTGTAAGAAACCTCTTTTAAAAGTCCTTTATTCTAATCTAGAGATTCTTGACAGGATAAAGACGTCCGAGTGGGTTAAATGGCAACCTTGTTGAGGCTATGAACGCCTGCTGGCAGCAGTGGCTATGCCAACAGTATTGAAGATTCTATCATAAAAATCATGACTTGCTGATCTTTAAGACTGTTATTGGTTTGCATCTTTTAAAACTTCGCTGGAAGAGATAGTTGATGATGATGAAGTACAATTTTTCTGTTTGTTGTTTTAAGTCGAATTTTTCTTTGTTGTCCTGATCTGAATTCATTTCTTTTGACATAGATAACTGCTTTGCCCAGCGTGTCGCCATTGTTGGCAGCCAACTCAATTTTTTTGATTGCTCTCAAAAAAAAGATGCCTACACCCCTTGTCTGATTACGACAAATCATTGTCGCATTGTGCTACTAGACATTTGTTTCATTTTTGTGACAATTACAATTTGATTTCGATTCAATTTGCACAACTGAAAGTGTGAAAATACATTTCTCGTCGTCTGGACTTTCGTCGTCTTTTATTGATTTTTACAAAAGACACTTGACCATTGGTTTATCGCATGACTACAAAAGATTTTTCAAACTCGTGTTCTTACCTTGATTGCACATTTGGATCTATTTGATTACTAAGCCTTTAAGCATGAAGATCATCTTATTACATTTGACTTTGTAAAGGTTATGATGAATTTGGTCTTATATGTTTTTATTCTTATTGCTATGGGCTCTTGACTCGTTGATTATATTGAGATTTTTTATGGTTGCAATGTTCTGAAAACTTTGGAATGTAAACATTTGAGTATGCAACAAATACATTGGCAAGTTTATAAGGTCAAATAGCAACGGTTTGATGGCGCATTGATGAAATATTTTGGGTTTTAATTTTAAATCGATGCTTGGTATATTGTTTGGAAAATCGATATTGCATCGGACGAGCAATAGTTTCGAACTATGTATTGATATGTTTTGATTAACGTTGGTTTGAAACAATGAATTCACACGACAGGTTGTTGGATTTCATGCTGATTAAACTTAACACTTGGTGCGTGATTATCACCTATGGTGTTGGTTCAGATTCGGATGAATGGCACGTTGGTGTGATGATTCACCTATTTGTCGGCCGATACGTATGGTCTGGGTGATTATGATTATAACAACACTGTACTTAGTAATTAATACAATGCGTGGCGGTGGTAATCCCACCACCTTCGCACGCATGGAGTTATTTCCGGTCTCTTCGAGCATTCAAGCTGTTGAATACCCTCATTTTCACTCTGTGCATTGTTGCGTTTAGCTCAAACCCTACCATGTACAGAAGCCATGGCTCCTGTTGTGAGGGCTGAGCCCAACGGGTTCCAGGCACTGTTGACATTTGATGGTGCGTATAGCGACTTAGAAGAGTTTGGGTGGCTTCCATTTATTAGGAAGTTCGATGGTTATAACCTCACTATGGCTCGACAATTTGCATTGTCATTCAATGGCTGCCGAGCCAATGTTGGAGATGTGCAGCTTGAAATCACCGAACAATTTCTCAGCTTGGCAACTAGTCTGCCTGTCATTGGATTGAAATGGTCGAAAAGCTACAAGGTCAACAATGTCCCATGGACATTGTTATTTCGGTCTCGCACAGTGGACTCTTGCGATAGAGGCTTGCCTGCGAAGATGTTAAAACCGCACTGGTATGATCTCCTAATGATAATCAAACAATTTTTTACTTGCGAGGGCGGGTATGGATTTGTTTTCCTGTTTCACCTTCGTTTATTAATGGTTTTTATGGGTTTCGAACTAAGTATGCCCCATTACCTACACCGAAGCCTGTTCAAAATGGCCAAACATTACAAACACAGTCAGGCCGATACTAGCCTCTTCCATGTGGGATTGATTAAAATGTGTATGGTGTATGAGCTGGGGTTACGTCGTGATTCTTGGGATGATTTCCTTAGCCGTAATGGCTTTGCAGTGTCAAACCCTCCACAGGTCGATAAGCCTATGGTTACTGAGAGCAAGCCTACCCCTGTACCCTACCGTGTTTTGCTGCCCAAACCGCTACCCGATTCCCCTGCGAGCTTACCCGTGGCTATGATTGCTAAGCCTACAGTCGATCGGCCTAAAGCTAAAGCTGGTGTTAATGCCAAAGGTAAGAAAAACTCTCGCTTAATTTCTCGCATGGCGAGAAACAGGTCTAAAACTTCTACCAACATTGACCCTATCGTGGTCAGCGAAAGCTCTGATTCTGAAAACGAACGATTTCTCACCGACGAGTATCCTCACTCGGAAGGATTATGTGACAAGCCTGCTTGCAATTTTGTTAACAATCTACCACCTTTTCTGAAAGGTAATCCTAAGTTTCCTGGCATTAAATTAACACAACGAACCCTCAGTGATTCATTGAAAATCCCTGATGCCCCGTGCGGCCAGTGTGGGTTATGGTTGAAGAGGTATTACACCGATGTGCCGATATTGCAGACCAGAATTCATGATTTAGAAAATCAAGTGGTTAACCTCACCGGTCAGGAAGCAAATGTGCAACCCTCCGACAAGAAATAATGAACCACTGGCTCTATCCTGTTCAAGAATGTCAAGTCGGCCACGACAGTTGTCAATTCGAAATTGGCATAATCTCAGCAGTCTACCTGGTATAACCCTCACCCATTTATATGGCACAATCATAAGCTATGTGTTCGTTATTAACTTGCTCGGTTACATAGACATGCACTGCTGTACATGGTTTGTTTTGGTAAATCGAATTTTGTTTAAAATTTTGAGTTAGATTTGGATTTTGATTCTAAATGAGCATATTCTGGATTTGATTGTTTAAAATTAGTTATGATATAATGCTCTGTTGMTTCTATTTTAGAAAGTTGTTTTGTATTTTAGATTTTGGGACATGATCTATATTTTGATTCGAATTGGTTATCATGGTTGCTCTGTTTTAACCTTCATATGGTTTTGACCAATACTGATACGATGTTGATTTTGTTTAAAAAGGGAATTTTGTTTTACATTGAAGATCGACGCAATTCGTAACTATAACTCGATTACTAGCCATTCAATCCGTGAAGCAAATCGACCCTGTTCTGTTATGAGATGACTGTGTAATTTGGTCACAAATGAATGTGTGAAATCAAAACGACTTACCCAGAATGATGATTCATCCATAATTGTCTTAGACCCGATCTCATTTGATTGCTTTCCAATTCACAGTTAGCAATGCTGTTTGTTTTTGACTGCGTCATACTCTGATATTGAAATCGATGATAATGTTGGTCAATGCCGCCACGCATATTTCATTTTGAGTATATCATGACAACCTTTCTCAATCTTGATTACAAAAGAATCTTATGCATAATCTATAGATCGCCTATCTTTGTTGAAACGACTATGTATTGCTACAGCTATAACAAATTATAATTAAGATTTCGATTCTGATTGCATTTGATTACCATTTTGGTTGATTGTAGTTGACGATTATGATTACATCATATCTTAATGGCTCGAATCAAGGATTAATTCGTTGGATACAAAACAGGCCTGTCAAAAGTTTGACCATTTTTTATGGTGGCTAGAAACAGAGCGTTTATTTTTACCCTGTTTGATTACATTTCTTTTGATATGGTTCAATTTAAATGATAAATTCGATTGAGTTATTAGTAGTTCAATCATTACTAAAAGATAATTCAATTTGATTTTATTTGATTATTATCTAATCCTGTTTACTATTTTGACCAGCTACAGAATCAGATGATTCTGTAGCTAAGTCTGTAAAGTCAATTTTCTATTGTTTTTTTAATAAAACATCCTTCTAACTTGGTTTTTGTGTTCTATTGCAGGCAAATTCGAATTGGCAATAGATATCATGGGCAGTTAGGGGATGATCTACATATTTTACTTGCTTTGTATTTTCTTAGTTTAGGGGATTTTGGGATTATTCCCAGATTTTGTAAAACTGTTTACTATTATTCACAAGGATGTTTTACCTTGTGAGAAACCTATATAAACATATGGTTTTGTAATAATTGATCATCCTCAGTTGGGGGAGAACAAGGATATGGAGTTTTGATTCAAACTGGAGCAGAATTGGTGTTTTGTCATAGCTTTCGCTTTTCAATATATCGACACTTTGTTCCATGTTTTGTATATCAGCTTGTTTATGGTTTAGTATTGCTTTAGCTATCTGAATCAAATGCAAATGATATAATTTTATTTCTGTCATCTATATCTTGTTTCTTCCAAATAGATAAAAGACATAAAAGTTGTTAGTTCAATTTATGAATCATAGCTTTGTCTTCTTCATAAATCGAACCGTAATATATAGATTTGCTGCATAATAGGTTTCTCCTTTTGCAGGAATTTATAATCAGAAAATTGTTATGATATTCTTTTATGTCTTGTTTGTCCTATAACATACTTCAAGAAGCAGCATAGCTGATCGTTTCCGAAAATCTTAAGGACTTAACGGTGTGACTTTCCCTCCTCCAATCAACTAAGAAGTCATCATACACAGGGCAGACTTGGAGCGTTTCCAGGTCAATTAGTATTTAGTTTACTGCTTTTATTAAGTAGTTTAATATAGATATAATTTTGATTTGTTTTAATTTCAGTTAGTTTACTTTCTTATTCATAAATCATAAAATCAAAAAAGAGTTACCTTCGCTGTCTTGGGACAGCAAGCAAATTAGTTTCACAGGTTTTATTCAAATCTGTAGACTGTATGTAATGTATATTTGTGAATAAACTGTAATTAAACTGATAATTAGATAGTTGATTTGAGTTATTATAAGAGCAATTAGTAGTTTGTAGATAGAATAGTTAGAATAGTTTATATTAGTATAATTATCTTTGCTTTATTAGTTTCTAGTTTCCTTTATTTTAGTTTGATTTCTTTTTATTTAGTTAGTTAGGTTGTTTTAGTTTGTTTTATTAGTTTCTAGTTACCTTTAGTTATATTACTTAACTCAGATCAACTTTTATCTTTGGTTTCCTTAGGAGACCTTAGAGCGGCCAACGGAGCCGTTAAACTCGTCAGGGTGGTCCATTCCAAACGGCTTGGGTTATTTAGACAACCCCAGACCGGTTGCACTCTCCCAGTTGACGGATGGACTGTTTCACCCGTCAACAGGCCCATCAGTCAAATAATTCCAAGAATAAAGAAAAAAACCGAAATAATAATAACCCAGGACTAGGGGGAAATAACCCCCAACAAAACCAACCTGTTGGGGAAAACTAGAATCAGGGTAACCAGAACCCCCAAGGGGACAATAACAACAAAATCCAAGGGAGGAAAAACAACAACAACCTCCAGACAAACTTCCCTTGCGCTCTTTGCAGTGAGCATGGACATTACACTTACCATTTCCCCCAAATTGTCGAATTCAAATGAATGAAAAAATCCATGAACGTGCCACGTCCTCTAGCGTCGCCTACCCCTCAGTAGGCCCCACAACAGTATTTGCAACAACCACCACTGACCGTGTTGCAAAACCCTATCCCACACCAAGGTGTGATGAATACCCAACAGGAGATATATCCTTCCCCACCAAAAATGGGATAGTATCCATACCCTGGGAATCCGATGGATCACAATATCCTCCTCACTAGCGAAGAAGAATTTTTTTTGCAAACGTACGGTGATCAATAGAACGCACCCCATGAAATTACATTCCACCACTTTGGAAGCAGCTACATCTACAGTCGGAAAACCCTTGATTATTCCATGCCCTAACACTGAACCCCCCATTTGTATTCCTCGCATTTCGTTATGATGAAATTTCAACAACCCTCAGGCTAGGGTAGCACACAGTTATAGTCTGGTCGATGACTTGGCACAGCCCCCTGCAGCCATGCTCATATTGGAGGTCTTCCAAACCTGTCCAACTCAATGAAAATCCTTACTTTTCAACTTGGGGGCAATCGACCCAGCTGATACTAGACTCATCACATTTGATCTAGATAGTGGGTAACCTCGTCTCCCCACTTTGGTAGCTTTCCAAATACTAGTCAAGATTTAGAACATCACAGTTCATCGGTGTATCATTGATGAAGGTACATCCACATGCATCATGTCCAAAAATGTATGGAAGAAACTTGGTTCCCTTGAGCTAGTACCATCTTCCATCACTTTAAGAGCTTATGATGGTCAACCATCCTCCCCTGAAGGGCTCTTTCAAAATGTCCCCGTCAAACTCGGGGGAAAAACCATCCTCATTGACATTGAGGTTATCGACACCCCACTCGATTGCAATATCTTGTTTGGACATAGCTACATGTATGCTATGAAGGTATTGGCCTCTTCTTTGTTTCAAACAATGATGTTCCCCCACAACGGGAAAATCATGACCCTCGACCATGTTTCACATTATGCGCCTAACCACTCCACCAACATCGATAACATCCTGCCTCTTGTCCGCACTAGTTCCAATGCTTATTCACTCATTGATATGGGCCCCAGAATTTTAAAGGACCCATCATTGTTGGGGGTGTTATCTCCCAAAATAGCACCGTCATTTTGGGAGATAGAATGAGTCAAAAAATTCCTTTTTGTGAGTCTTGGTCTTCAAAATTTAAAATCTCAGCTTTCGGTGGTTAAACTGGTCTGTAAAACGACTAGTTAACCACCGAAAGCCGATTGTTTCGGTGGATAAGAGGCACATGTCTTGAAGTTCTTAACCACCGAAAAGCTTCTCTTGTTCAAAATTTAAATCTCGTGCTCTCATCTGCTCCAATGTTAGCTACATGCCGTATTCATCTTCTGCAAACGATGTCTTCAGCAAGGTTTCAACTTCTCAGCAAGGTGGATCAAATGGTTCTATTTGTGAGAAGTATCTTTATGGGGAACATCTTTCGAAGACTCTCTTTGTAAGAAACATTAACAAATGTTGAAGATAGCTTTCAGATGTCAAGTTTAAAATGGGTTGTACACGTGTTCTAAAAAGAGCTCAGCCCAGTGTTCGGTTTTCAAATGTAAAGGTGCTTATCATCAGTCTCGGGTTTACTTCGTCACAACATTGACTAGCTGTTAATATGTAAGATGTAAACACCGAAGATCAAGTCAGATGGTTTCTTAGGAATCTGCATAGATCTGGAGTGACTGTAAAAGCAGATGTTGCGATTATGTTTTCATGGGATCCTATTCCCATACAGATCTTGAGGGAAGGATGTCCATACAGGTGGTCGTTGCCTAGATCTTAATCCATTGAATTTCAGTCTGGTCAATTGGATCCACCTAGAATTAGCAAAATGGAACAGAAAGATCTTCAAGAACAATATGCACAGTGCCGCACAGTCGATAAGGGCACTGGACACAAACAAAATCCAAATCTCAATTGGCTCTTTGGGAGACAATCTGGCACCACTGCGGGTTATTCACATTCCTCTGCCAACAAAAAACAAGGCCGCAAATTGGGGTGGGTAAATCATGACTTCTCCTCCAGTTCACTGATAAGAGATTCCAGCCTGTCCACGACTTGACAATTGGTGTAGAGTTTGGTGCTCGCATGATTACCATTGATAACAAACCAATAAAACTTCAAATCTGGGACACGGCTGGACATGAGTCATTTCGATCTATCATAAGATCTTATTACAGAGGAGCAGCTGGAGCGTTACTGGTTTATGACATCACCAGGAGAGAAACCTTCAATCATCTCGCAAACTGGCTAGAGGATGCTCGCCAACATGCAAATGCAAATATGACGATAATGCTTATAGGGAACAAGTGTGATCTTGCTCACAGGAGAGCGGTGAGCACAGAGGAGGGTTATCACCATTCCTTCTGCCCTGATTAAGAAAGCGTTCGGCGAAAAACTGAAAGTGGCTATCAACAAGGGTGATATGGTCAATATTAATTTAGGCTGGAGGGAGTCTGTTCCTCACCCAGATGACCGCGTGGAGTATGAGTTGTGGACAAATAGCAATGATGAAGGTGGGGAAAAATGTGATACCCAACTGGAGTTTGCAAAGAATTTTAAGGGAGCTGCTCAAATTCTTGAGAAAAGCGGTTACACACAGTTCACTCCTCACTATATCACCTGGTACTGTCCCCAAGCATTTATTGTAAGTAAGCAGTACAAGGCTCAATGCATTAATCATGGAAGATACTGTGCACCTGATCCAGAACAGGATTTCAGTCGGGGGTATGATGGTAAAAATGTTGTACTTGAAAATCTGAGGCAATTGTGTGCTTTCAAAGTTGCAAATGAAAGTAATGGAGCCTGGGTTTGGTGGGAT
>JASDQU010585944.1:38925-50049 GCA_032191745.1 Picea mariana | reverse complement strand
TGGAGTGATCAAGTGGAATGATAATATAAGTCTAAATATAGATGATGGAGGGTATAACCATGGCAAAAATATGGGCAAAAAGGGTACAATATATGGTCCTAACACCTATGTCTGTGAAAATGGACACTGTAAGCCATTTGTCTCTTGGTACTCCAAGTCTACAACTTGAGGGCCTCGAGACATAATCTCCTTAGTTATCCCTAGAAATTGGGGATAACAAGACATAACTAGGAACACCTATCACTGCCACCTCAATAGATGTCCCCCTCATTTTAGTGAAGGAAAAATCCCACACATGGGAGGCTTCCCGAGTGACCCTAGGGGGATTGCAATGGGAGATGGGAAGTGATGGATGAGATCCCCTATAGGTCAAGGTTAAATATTGGAAAGAGGCTTGAGAAAGAGTCTTTTGAGTTGATGGAGGTTGCAAAGGCTTATGTACCTGCAAAACAACGTTAGACTTGCTCGGAACAAGACAATATATGGTAAATAAAGCCTCAAAACCAATGGGAAATCAGAAAGAAACCTTGCTGTCCAAAAATTGTAGCAGTGTGGAGATATATATCAGCAATAAATAAGTTATGACAGCTGCAAAATTAACCATCAAAATTGAGTGCAAGATGCTGGAAATAAAGCTAGCAACAAGTAGATAAATTTTCAATGATTAGAGAAAGACTTTGATAGAAATTAGAGGGTTGTTTCTAAGTGTTATCAAAAATATATGTGACAGCCTTATGGATGTAGCAAACCTTTTCTACAGCAGCAAGTTCTAGCCACTAGAATCAACAAGTAAACCACCCAAATAATAACTATTAACTTGTAGAACAATTACCAAGGCTTAGAAGTGAATTTTAGCAATAGAAGAGTGAGTAAAAGAATGAAAGAGGATAAGTTTGTTGCATCCCTATTGGCTGTAGCTTAAAGTTTATTACAACAACTAAATCACTTGGCTAATCAAGACGCACGTAGGGCACAATGTAGCTTAAAGCATGTAAAATCAAATTCCAAACTTAAACAATTCAATCTCCTTGAGACCATGTTTACCAATGCATAATATTCAATCTCCAATGCAAAAAATTAGTGCCTTATCTATTGGGTTATGGAGTCTCTTTTTTATGAGCTAGGGTTTATTAGTTCTCTAGGGGTGTAATCCCTTTTACTGCCTAGAGCAAACAAACCTTAGCAATGTGAATTTACAAGGGTGTAAGCCCTTTTACTCCTTGTAGCAACCTTTGCAAAATAGCCTTTTCAATGACAATAAAAGATAGATCTTGATGGAAGGTGTATGCCCTTATAATTCTCTAGGGGTTTGACAAATTAACCTTGAAATCAAGAAGAAACATACGATTGCATAAATTTCTTACCTAATCCAAGAGAAAGCATGAGAAACCCTTACTTATCAAGAATATTCCACCACAAATGCCAAGAAACACGCATCAAGAGATAGTGCTATCCTTTTTCCTCCAATAGACAAGTATTCCATTCAAAATGCACCAAAGAAGAGAGAGATAAAATTTCCCAAGTAGGGAAAAAATTTCAACCAAGAATCTTATGTAATTCTCAAGTGTTGATGACAAAATGAAAGCGAGGTGACCTCTATTTATATGAGATCACCTAAAACCAATTTGTTCACTCTAAAATGTCAACAAAAAAATAAAAGAGGGCTGATCCTCTAATTTCTCCTTTTACAATCCACAAAATCAAAATTTACATAAAATAAAGCCCTAATGATAATGATGTCATGCCCTAAATGGGTGACGTTGGGCTAAAGGTGAGACATTGAGCCTCAAAGAGCAAGTCATTTGGCCTCCAAAGGCCATGTGTCATGTCATCATGTGCTAGAGTGTCAAGTTATGCATCTCCCTCCATCAAATCACCTCATGACACCTCTAAAACCATCAAAACCCCACCATAACCCCATCATCCAGGGTGACGTCAAGGGCCAAGGTGTGATGTCCAAGGCTTCCAAAATCCAACGTTCAGGTGCAAGGGGTCTCAATGTCATCCTCATATGCCATCTAAGTGCCTCCAAAGGCAACATTCATTTTCTCAAGCCCTCAATGAGTGGGGGCGCATCATCCATATTGTGGGATTCCAACCCCTATGAAGTGTTAGAGCAAGATTTGTCTCACCTTATGCAATCTTGCAGAGAGGGCCTTACTCCATTTCCCTATGCAGACTTACTTTCCCTGATTGATGAATCCAGAGACAAAAATAAATATTTTTCCACTTGTACGCACCTTGCAAGCTATGCATCAAGCGCATACGCTGGATGCTCCACTACCGCTCGTGTACATCGGGATTTGTGCCAGAAAATAAAAATTAAATGTCGGGTTTCCATGTCACGATAGAAGATCTCTGATCCTTGGCCTTCTACATACTGGAAACGTTCCAACTCGACCCTTCAGTTGCATTTTGAAGGCTATAAAGAAGCCAATTCCGAGCTATGGAAAGAAGAGAGAATTCAACTTTGAAAGCAAAGTTACTCTGGAGAAATTATTACTTCATTATTGAGTCTGCATCCCTCTGTCCTTTAAGTCTGAACACAGTGTTCAGCCCCCAAGCTCTTCCCTTATTTGATGGAGAATCTCTTTGTCTCCCTTATATGAGCTTGCCTTTCGTGGAGGATTGAAGTGGTGGAGGATTGAAGTTGGAAGGAACTCGGTTTCTTGGTCTCGAACCATGCCGATACGGAAGTCTGTACCTTTGATTCCATGCATTTTCAGTTTTGATATATTGAAAATACAAAAAAAATAGGCATTTTGCATTGCTTGGCATTTTTTGTCTTTTGAGTTTTTATCATTAGCTTAGTGCATATAGTGAAAGATTGCATTTTTACTTCTGAATCGCAGATTTGAATTTAAAAATTGCATCGTTTTTAGGAGCACATCATTCATCAAAAGTTAAAAGTTAGGACTTTGCATTATTTTCATATTTTTTTTTCTTGCAGAGTCATAACACCATTGATTTCATCACCATATACCTTTTTGAGTAATCATGGCCATAAAATCAACGCTATAATTTAAAATTTATTAGTAACGATTTTATTTTCTAGGGTGCACAAACTAGCCTAGGATTTAGTGCCTTGGAATAGGATTTTGTGAGTAAACTTCTCCAAGGCAATTAAATCAACATATGTGTTTGAGTCAGGGAGTGGAGAAATCCATTGTATAATTGGTAAGATCAGGAGGCTCCATTCACACCGGAATTAATCATGAGGTCGTGCGAAGTTGGTTGAAGGGATATCCCCCGGATACTCACCTAGCGTCAGAGATATTTCTGTGGATTTATTCGTATTTGGGGATCTTGATAGTGCCCATACCTCCGTGAAAGGCGAGGCTTTCAAGGTTTCGAGCTTTGCTACCTTGCCCATATGATGATCCGGACTTACGAATGCTCGCCTGTGCATTGATTATACAATGGTTTATTAGTTTCTTGACTTAGGTGTCTCATAGGTTACTTGTAGGGGTTATTCTGCAGGTACCCTGGGTCAGATAAGGGTCGGACAACACACAACCTTTATGGAGGATTACCTCTCCGGGGGGATCTGACTGACTGGTTGTTAAGCCCATGAGGGCCCTTATAACTGATTATGTTACCTCCGATCTTTACCAGGGAGTCTCAGGTCCCTCTTGGATGAGACAAACCTTCTTTAGGGAGGGAGGTCACTAAGCCACTTTAGCCCGTTTGCATGCATATTGGCCGTTTGACTTTTGGTGTGCTCTTTTCTTACTAGTTGGCCTTAGGATATATTTTTTATCTTTTAGAGTCTTAAGTCATCGTGGAGTTGGACCAGTTGCCTCGCTAGTCCTGTCGCTTGTTATAGTTACCACCGGATTTTGTGTCCTTGCCTTCTAAAAGGCGGAGAGTCATTACACGTGGTACACACACATCCATCGCTCAGGCTTGTGATTCTACAAGGATGAGTACTGAACCTGGTCTTCAGAATTCTGGGAGCCCTTCGACTCCCATACCCACTATAGTTAATGGCACCCCTTCGACTCCTGCAACCTCCATGGTTGTAGTACCGAAGGTACCTATCATTACTATGGCCTGGCCTATTGTTAATGCTCATGCTACTGCCTCAAACCCCTTTGGGTCTCTTGGCCACTCACCGGGCTACAATGTTCAGTCCATCCCTATGGCTTCTAGTCCATTTTCATATGGTATGCCTAACTTCACCTCACAATTTTCAAACTCCATCCCAGCTATTGGCCCTAATTCTAGCGTTGGGCTTGGGGGCAGTACACCTCCTTACACTCCTTTTTCATTTGGTGGATCTCAAATCCCTCAAATGACTCCCAATATGGGAGGTATCCCTACTTTTAACCCCGGGTCCAATCCTCCTACTTCTGGGTGAAATAGTTAACCTGGCAGACAAGCTTTGACTCAAGTTTTGCTCTACAATCCTACCTCCTTGATGCAGATTTCGATCAATACATTTGGCATGATGAATCCGCCTCTATCCTCCAGTTTCCAACCTGGGGGAGGTCAGTTTCACACTTTGGGAAACCCCCAACCTGCATCTAATCTGACTGGGGGAAGTTTCTAATCTAGCTAGAATGATGCCCAACCAACCTTATATGAATCAACCCAGAGGAGGGCCTTATAATGCTAGACAGGTCCATGGTGTTTACCTGAACCCCGGATGGCCTCCGAATCCACAAGCGCAATCTTTCCCGGGAGGTTGGGGCCAGTTGTCACAACCCCGTCTCCCTTTTCTGGCCGTGCTTAATCTGCCAGATTTGTCTAAGTTAATGAATGACCCTGTGAGTAACAATCCTACATGGCCCCCAGTCCCCACCAAACTTCCTTCGAACATCCCAAAGTTTGAGGGTAAGAATGGAGAGGATCCTGGTGATCACATCACTACCTTTCACCTTTGGTGCTCATCAAACTCCCTTAATGACGATTCTATTCGTTTGAGATTATTTCAACGCACCCTTATTAGAGTTGTTGTGAAATGGTATATTGAGCTACCAAGGGGGGTCTTTTAGTTAGTTGGTGGTGGTCTTTCTTAACCACTTCCAGTTGCCCATTCGTTATGATGTTGGTTTAGAATTGTTGTCTACTTTACGTTAGGATACTGCCACTCATATCTCGTACCATATCCCCGACTTTTATTTTAGAATGGTTTCTTAAGTCTTTGCATGCTCCTATCTCAAAGGACGTGGCTACTTCCAGGGTTACCACTGAGGAAGAAGCTATCTTTAGGGCCCAACAGTTAGATTTGATATATTCTCAATCTGGGATGTTATACCACCTCCTTCCTGACGCACCGTGGTCTACTTACGACCCTATGCAAAAGCCCAGACCTCATGTCGATGGCATTGTAGGTTCCGCCAATGTAAAGTCTGCAGACTCGGTGACAAACCAGTTAAAAGAGTTTTCTTTAAGCTAGTTTGCAGGAGGACCAACCTCATCTATGTCTTCCAATCCCACTCAGTCGGCGGATGTACACTCAGTGCAATCTTCGACCAACCCAAATGGTAGCAATGGAACAATAGATCTAAAGCATATAACATAAAAAATACAAGTTACAACAAAGAACACCAGTATATGACCAATAATGTCATATTTGACCTTTATTTATATAGTAGATAGATCCTTGAACAAGAGATTTGCAGATCTGGAAGAAAATCCCAATAATATCAAATATGGGTTGCTAGTCGATACAATAGTCAATACAATGATAATAGCCTCCCAAAGGCTTGCTGAAGAGAAGATACAAGCCTCCAAAGGGGAACAACTACAAGAGAACACTGATGAGATGAGATCCTGATCCAACATGATGCAAAACCCCTCCAACTAGGTGAGTTGCGCACTACCTTGGCTGCTGATGAACCCCTAAGTTTCGACCCTCTTCTTCCTGTTCTCCAAATGCTCCAAAACCTTCCTGGAATGTAGATTGGGCTAGTAGAATTCCCTTGACAAAGTTTCAAGATGAAAGGTGGAGTTCTGCCCCTCCAACTGAGCAAACCCTCAACTGGTTTGCGCCCCCTTGGTTGACTAGATCACCCAGATTTTGGCCTCCCCTCTATAAAACTCTGACTGCCACCAAAATATCCACGATGATAGATCGGGCCTCCCCTCTAGAAGCCTCCAACTGTCCACCAACTAGGTCCTGCAAAGACAAATAAGCACACCCTCCAAGGATCTCAAGTCATAACATCATGATAAGTGAATCCAATCAATAAATGAGCCACCTAAGCATGTATATCAAATATCAATATATCAAACAATTAATTTCTCAAATACATTGTGCGACTTGTCAAGCTTGAATATGGGAGGGTTGATGAGGTGTCCTATTGGGTAGATCTTGCCTTAGGTCAAGGAGAGTTTTGAAAAGATCCCTCTCTTAGCCATGTAAAGTGGGTGAAGTGGTTGGGTTCAAGACTCAATGGACATTAGACTCATGACATACAAGAGGTTTTAGTGTCTCATTCATGGGTGCCTTTGTATAAGGTGTGTGGTACCTTCGTCCACAATTTTAGAAGGATGTCACCCCTTTAGGGGACGTTTTGGCACTAGGAGCAAGTCGTTGGTGTAGGAGGATGGTGGCTAGCCTTGCCAAAGCCACATGTCAAGTATCCAAGTTACTTCCTTCATGGTGAAATTCCAATTCTCCTCAAAATGTCCAAGTGCTAATGCATCAACCACACCACCAAACCTTAACCCCCCTAGGTGATGTCATGCCTCTAGAAGTGAGGCTTTGCCTCTCCTAGGATAAACGTTTGGCATGTGGGGGATAGGTTGTGTTGTCCAAGTCATATTTTTGGCCTTCCAAGTATGTTTTTTCTCATCTGGCATGCGGGCCCTTGGCATCCACCTGTGGGCTTCAAGCCCCATGGAATCCCAAGTTAAGCTTGTTTTTCCAAAACTGTCCACCAACTAGGTCTTGCAAAGACAAATAAGCACACCCTCCAAGGATATCACGTCATAACATCATGATAAGTGAATCCAATCAATAAATGAGCCACCTAAGCATGTGTATCAAAGATCACTATATCAAACAATTAATTGCTCAAAGACATTGTGCGACTTGTCAAGCTTGAATATGGGAGGGTTGACGAGGTGTCCTATTGGGTATATCTTTCCCTAGGTCAATGAGAGTTTTGAAAATATCCCTCTCTAAGCCATGTAAAGTGGGTGAAGTGGTTGGGGTCAAGAATCAATGGGCATAGGGCTCGTGACATACAAGAGGTTGTAGTGTCTCATTCATGGGTGCCTTTGTAGAGGGTGTGTGGTACCTTCGTCCGCAATGCACTTTTTTCAAGCCCATTATTTTTCCATTCTTTCATAAATTCTAAGGAAAGTTTGAAGGCCACTGCCTTGGTGTGGTGTCCAGATTATGGCAGTGTCACCCACAAACACCTAGTGGAAATGAGAATGTTGGCTCATGATGAGACCCCTTTCTCTCGGCCATGCAATTGAGAGCCATTACCCTGGCTTGGTGACTAGATATGGTAATTTCACACCACTAGATATTCATGGACATGATAAGTTGGCTCGTGATGAGACCTCCTATCTTCCTGCTAACATTTTAAACATTCTTTATCATGTTTTATTGTGGGTCCCCCTTTTCTCAAAGATAAACGTTTCATTGCTTTCTTGGGTGATGCTTGGGCAAAGTATCTAGAAGGTTCATACATAGGCTTTTATCTTTTACCCAACATCAATCCCTCTGGGCCTTCAACCCCTTCCCATAGAATGAGGTACAACCCCTTCTTGGGTCAATACACCCTAAAATCCCAAGAGATAAGGAAATGGGGAGAAATGGTGATGGAAAGTGGTAAGCATGGTCAGGAACGGTACGATGGATATTCAAGGGAGTTCCTAGTAGCAAACCCATACCCAATGAAGACCACTTACTAGGGCACAATGTCAACCCTAATGTCAAAGATGAAGCAGGGAAAAAGGCATAATGTCCAAGCAGATATCATGAAATCTAGTGAGCCAATTTTCATAGTTCGGGGGCATTTGTCTAGGATATCCTTGGATTTTACTCATGTCTAAAGGCTTGTAGTTTCCTGGATCCCATTGTGAAGTCATAGTTGGCTTCGTCATCAGTGGAGTCACCAGATAATTTTCTTGAAACTATCAAAAGATAAGGGAAAACACCCTAAGTGGAGTCGCCAGGTAAGCTTGTAAGGTAAAGACTCTGAGGCAAGACTTACCAGAAAGTGTCGTCTTGAGGAGAATTGACTCAGTGTTCCCCGACAATGGTGCCAAAATGTTATCACACAGTTTGTAGTTGGGATAGTAGATAGATGGAAAGAAGACAAACTGGCGTAACTGAACCAATCCTACCCAATGTCACCTCGATAGGAAAGTTCTTTCTGTTTAGGGAGGTAAGGCCCAGGGGAGACGTCCTCGATGACCTGAGGTTTTGAGAAGGCAAAGGATTATAAGATAAAGGGTAAATTTCCCCCCTCACAAGTCACCACCGAGCAGATAGTCTTGCTAACAACCAATAAAGAGAAGTATAACCAAAAAATAGAGATGCACCTGCTCGAGACAAAGCAATAATAAATAGATATATGCAAGCTTACTCTCTTGGTTAGCACTTCATATAATCAATGACTATTTGATGTATAAGCAACTGAACAATAAATATTGACGAAGTCAATGTTTATAAAATAGAAACGATGTACAATATTACTTCTTCAATAAATGTTAAAGAACATGGCATTCAATGTAATAATTAACAGTTTATTTAGATAATGCCTTAAATAACCATTCAATTGCTCACAAGTAATATGTAAGCTGCACAATGATGTTAATAGAAAAGGCTAACGGCTTAGTTAGTAGGGTTATTCTTAGGCTAGGGTTAGAATAGTTAGGGTTTGTTCAAAGTGTTTGATTGAAGTTGTGATCAAGTTACTCAAGACAAAGCAGGTCTTTAGATTAGTGCCTTAGGGTTAATGGAGTCAAAAGTAGAGGAAACAAAGGTTGAAGGATCAATGAAAATAATAAGACGAAGGACAAGAGGGTTATACCTTGAGGTGTTGCTAAGGCAAGACCTCAAGAATGAAACCCTAGGGGAGAGAGGCTCACTTTGGTGTAGGGAAACTAGGCCTCAGTGCTCTCTCCTCCTTTCTTAGCTTAAATGGAAAATCGGCTAGCTCAAAAGATTGCATAAGATTAAGACAAGAGGCTTTGCATTGCTATAGCAAGGCTTTACCAAGCAAATCCTAGAAAAAATGACCCAACAAGGCGTAGGGGAACTAGGCCTTGATGCGTTTCTCCTTATTAACTCAATAAGAAAAACGGCTAGCTTGGAAGAGGAAGAAAAGAGTGTTTCTAAGGCAAGGCTCTATCTCTCTTCAAGAAATGGCTCAAAATCTTGACGAGGAAATGAGACAAGGACCTACAATGTGTGCTTGTCACCTAGGGTTTATTCAACAAATCATAACAATATATGCAAGAAATAACAATACAACCATTCAATTAAGAAGTTTTGCAGAAATTTACTTACATTTCACAAAGAAATAACATATCAAACCCTAGTTGTAACACCTTCCATGAAGAGAAATGCCAAAAATGCCAATAGAAATCCAAAAATTCCTTCCTTCAACAAGTGCGCCTCACAATTTCAGCCAAGAACACCAAGTGTAGCATAAATTTCAGACGTCACTAATGAGTGAGTGAGAGATGATGAAAAAATGAGAGGAAAAACCCTCAATTTATACAGTACCATGACCTAATTTCACTTTTAGGTCATAAAAAGGCCGACAAGGCCAAAATACTAAAAATCATATTGTTTTACATTAAATTCTTAAAATTAAACCCTAAACAAGCTAAAGAGAGACGTCATTCCCCTTTTTGTTGAACAACTGAGGGGGGGGGGGCGAATTAGTTGTCACCATGCTTAAACAATTATACTTATTTTAAACTCTTTACAGATCATTCAATGACAATCACAATAATATACGGAGACAGATATTTTCTGAGGAAACCGATAATGGGAAAAACCTCTTCTTCTTGATATGATAAGTAATCTTTATTATCTTTACATTATCATTCTTATGAGCACCAATTCATTGTGAGGCTACCACCTTTGTTTTGCAAGTTGCACCACTTGAACCTTTGAGGACTATAGTCCTCCTTAGCACCTCCCAACCACCCTGAAATATAAATCTTTGCTTGCTTGAATCTATTACAGTGATACAATATTCATCAATGGCTTACCAGTCTCATCATTGTTCTGATACACTACTCTGTTCTGCTTGCATCAATGTCCTCCTCCTCGCATCTTCATAAGCTTTCCATTCTTTTGCTCTGTATCTGCATGCGCACCTCGACTTTTTCTTCCTCTCTTAGATATGCATTTTTGTTCTATGCGCTATGCTTCTTCTGTACCATTCAGCAACTATACACAGCCTGATTTTACCTGCATGACTAACTCTATGCAGAAGCAACCTCCTCTTCTCTGTTCTACGTATATTTATCATGCCCAGTCCTCTACCAGATCATACACCTAACTCTTCGTCATTTCTGGCGATTACATTGAGTCTGTTCTTCATCCATGGTCGTTATGCCGAGACTTGTTGGCTTCTCTAGCAGCTACCGTCTTCGACCCTTTTCCATCTATCAATCGTCTCTATGATGAGTCTTCATTCCACTGACAGATACCTCGAGACTCTTCAGCTTTTCTGACAATCACCTTGCAACCTCTTCAAATTCTCTGGCTGAAACCATCAGTGGATTTCTGCAGTTACAATCAATTCGTCTCTAGCAGTTACTGAGAGAACCTTCGTGCACTCATCCCTTTGGTGATTTTTCCTTTCCTGAGAAAAACTACACAGTGGGTGTTTTTATTTTCTGGCTAAGCCACTTCTTTTCACATGACCATCGGCGGTGACCATATGCCTAACCAATAGTCATTTTGCGATTTTTCATTTCGGGTGATCAACTGTGAGTCACCTTGGTTTTCCCAACTCACAAAACTCTGAAATGGAGCCTAGCACCACTTAGCTCCTTCCCTTCTCTCCTGCTGATGTGATTTTAAGGTCCTAACCCGCACATAGGTAGATCAATGTATTCGGATGTAATAATGGTCAATATTAATAAGGCCTTTCAATAAAATAGAATAAGGCAGATGTAAAAAGACCTAATAGAAGC